>OX638370.1:520000-545145 GCA_951812925.1 Calliopum simillimum
ACTATGGCAGGTATGCCATCAGGTCCTGGGCAAGAACTATCTTCAACTGATAAAATATATTTCACTATAAGCTCAGGAGAAAATGAAAACTCAGTCATTGAAACTATTGGATCATTATCCATGAATTCGAAATAATTTTCATCAGGAGAAAATTGATCTGTTGAAAATGATTTTTTGAACAAGTCGGCAAACAACTCGGCAATAATTTTAGGGTTATTTGTATACCCTTCCGATGCCTTGAATTCAGACGGAAACCCGTCCGATTTTTTTTTAGAATTAATAAAACCCCAAAAGTTTTTGGGGTCTTGTAAAATATTCAACTTCATTTTATTCATATAATCATAATAGGCTGAAGCTGATTTCAATTTAAATTCCTGAAACAAACGATCGTATGTCTCAAGGTCATTTTGATTTTGACTGCTGACGTATTTTTTCCAAGCTCTATTTCGACAATTTCGTATATTTTTCAACTCTTTCGAATACCAGGGGTATGATGAATTATCGAGTTGTTTTATAGTACGTGGTACAGACAATGATATTGCTGAAGATAGTTCACTGTAAAAAAAGTTAATACAGGTATCTAGACAATTGTCATTGAAAACATTTTGCATATTGTTTAGCTTGTTTTCCAAAATAGCATTCAGCTTCACAAAGTCAGCTTTTTTAAAATTATATTCAAAAATTTTAGTCGGTGAATTTGATTGAAGTAAATTATTATTGTCGATTTGAAATAAAATACTCAATGGAGGATGATAGGCATCAACCACAGATAGGGCATGGAAAGCATTTTCGACTACGATATTGTTACTATCAGTAGCCAAAACTAAGTCAAGTTGTCGCCCATGACAATTTTTTATACAACTAATTTGTTGTAAATTGGTTAAAATTTCATCAACAAATATATGTTGTTGTCGAGTTGTGGGATTAGACACATACGAATATGTGTCATCCTCAGATAAAGTCCATTTAAGGCCAGGTAAATTAAAATCACCCAACAATAAAATGTCGTCGTTATCGTTGAGTTCACTGATGATAGTATCTACGGCCTGTGACAGATTGTCATAGACTTCAGTAATACTATCAGGAGGTATATAAGCGTTTAAAATGTATAAGAAAGATTTTCTAAGCAAAACTTTAACGCAGATAATCTCCAAATCAGGCGCACAAGGTATTTCGAACAGTGAACTAGTCAAATAATTTTTAATAGCTATAAGTACACCTCCACCAACAGAGGAGGAATCATCCTTATATCTATCCCTTCTAAAAACATTAAAAGTATGGTCAAACAGCTCTGAATTCAGTATATTTTTACTTAACCAAGTCTCAGTAAAAATAATAATATCATCAGAGAAATTCTGAGTTTCTAAAAAAACTTCATGCGTCTTAGACCGTAGACCCCTTACATTTTGATAATAAAGGGACAATCTACTTAGTTTTTTGGAATTGAACGCTGAGTATTTTTGGAAGTCTTATTGTTGTGCTTGGGCTTAAACTCAGATATATATATATTATCAACCCATAGGCTTGAATTGATAAGTGCATCGAAATTGCAAGAAGCCACTGTAATAGTAAATGAACCATGCGTTGGCTTATTACCAATTTTTTTACAAGATAGAAAGGCATCGGAAGGAATTATATTATTTTGATTTATAAAATCTTTAATATTGTCAGTTGTTGTGTCCGGGTGCAAGCGCGAAATGAAAATTGTCCTTGGTCTAGGTAAAGACCTCAAAGAAATAGGAGGATCAGCGGTAACAAACGCGTTGATAGCTTGCACGGGCTGAGATGCCAATGGAGGATCATTGGTTGAAGGAATTAATTGGGTATTGCATGAAGTGAGGGCCTGATTACTAGGCTGAGCTGTTGAATTATTGGCTTCGTCCCCACTCACAATGATTAAATTTTTGCGAACTTTTCTCTTTGTATTCCTTTTTTTCTTTTTTAAAGGAATGGGAGATAATCCAACCAAATTTCACTTAAATACTAAGAACTATAAATGCAAACTCTGAGAAAAAACTGGGTGAATTTGGAGGGCGTGGCACCTCCCATATTAGCAAAATTTTCAAAATACTGCTGTGTAGGGTATTTAATGTTTGGCCAGGCCAAAGATAACACCCTTACTAGTTTTTTCTTTTTTTGTAAAATTTGCTTAAACCATACATTTCAAAAAAAAAAAAAAATTAAATTTTAGCCTTTAACCGCTTAGATAAACTTTAAAAAAAATCCAACATATTTTTTTAGGGTTGCCACCTGTTTCTTTTAATAAAATCAAAATTTTCTATCAATAAATTGCTTAAATCATCATTTTCTCTCTATAAATTGACATCTTGGTTTCAAAAACGATGAAACAAAAAATTTAGGGTTGCCATATCAGGGTTGCCAGACGTTTTTTTTGGAAAATTGCATTTCATTATCAACTTTCCTTATTGAAAGTTATAGAATCGACCCAAAAACCCATAGTAAATTTTTTCGGGTTGCCACCTGGTTTTTTTAATAAAATCAAAATTTTCTTGGAATAAATTGCAAAAATCATCATTTGCTCTCTATAAATGGACATCTTGGGTCCAAAAATAACGAAAGAAAAATTTAAGGTTGCCATATTCAGGTTGCCTGACTTTTTTTCGCAAAATTGCATTTGGTTGTTAACTTTTTTTATTGTTTTGGCCCCAAGATGTCAATTTATAGAGAAAACTATTATGATTTTAGCAATTTATTGAAAGAAAATTTTGATGTTATTAAAAAAACCAGGTGGCAGCCCCAAAAAATTTACTATGGGTTTTTGGGTCGATTCTATAACTTTCAATAAAGAAAGTTGACAAAGAAATGCAATTTTCCAAAAAAACGTCTTTCAACCCTGATATGGCAACCCCAAATTTTTGTTTCGTCGGTTTTGGACCCAAGATGTCAATTTATAGAGAGAAAATTATGATTTTAGCAATTTATTGATAGAAAGTTTTGATTTTATTACAAAAAACAGGTGGCAACCCTAAAAAAATTAACTTTTTCATTCAAAATCATTTGTCAAAACGTCTTAGTTTTATTTTCAGCTTTATTAAGTTCACAATTTCAAATTAAGAGCAAAAAAACAACTATGCAAAATATTTGTTTAATATTCGTGTATAATATTAAACCTTAAGTATTATTTCTACGCAATTCTTACAACGCTGATTGCAATCATATACATCGCATAACGAACACGCTGAACGTAACCAAACAAACGAGAAAACTCATAACTAACGAGCTCAACAAACAAACGATCAGCTCACAACGAATTCGATGATCGATCAAACGATCAGCTCAAAACTCACGAACTTACGAACTGAGTTGAGCTGAGTTGAGCTGAGCTAAACGAACTCAGTTCGGTACTGAAATTAAGTGAAAAGCTCATGAGTTTTGAGTTTGATCGAACTAGTTCGGCTCGTTGCACAGCCCTAATATATATGCATGCAAAGTAAGATGTTGAGCAGAAGCAACAACAATACTGTTGATGAACTTCGCGAAGCACAAAAAGAAATGCAAAACAAGACGAAAATGCGCGCACTTACTTTGTAATTTTTAATGCTTTGTTAATTTGGTATTAAAAACAAACACATTTAATATAAAACAACTAAACGAAAATACGAAAATATTCACTACGTTTGTTTAAAACATAAATTAGTATGAAACGAGATTTAAAACAAGAGTTATTAAACACAAAATAATAACATTACTCAGTTTAAATTTACACGCAAAATACACACAACCGCCACCGACTACATACATACATACATACATACATACATACATACATACATACATACATACATACACACACACATACATACATACATACATACATACATACATACATACATACATACATACATACATACATACATACATACATACATACATACAAACATACCCAACAGAAAATTTCGATGCGCATCCCCAAGATGTAATAGCGATGCGCGTCGTTCTCGCATCTAAAGAGCTGATTTGTATGCGCATATTTTCTGCACGATAGGTAGCGAGAGCGAAGCGCATCCAAAGAGCATTTCTGAATGCGAGAGCAATGCGCATTCAAAGAGCATTTCTGGTAGCGAGAACGAAGCACGTATTTACGCACAAAACAAAATAAGTCAGCTTCGTAAGAGCGCAAGGATGGAGTAGTGGTCTAGCGACTGGCTATGAGATTGAGAGTTGTAGCAACCGTGAGGTCCTCGGTTCAACTCCGGCCCAGATCTAACACAAAAGTTTTTCAACTTCAATTTTTCAATTATAATTAATTTAGTAAAATAAAAATAATTATAACTTCATCAAAAAAAATAATAGTCTGATGAGTGTTTGTGGCGAAAACGTAAAATTTCAATTAAGGTACTAGTCCAAAAATAATTTTTCAAAAAATCGATTTTTTTTTTTTACAGATTTTGATTCCTTATACATTCAAGAATAACCTCCTAAAATTTTTTAGAGATATTTGAAAAAATGACAAAGTTACAGCTCTCTTTGCGCGCGCACATTTTTGACTATTTCTTCGCTACAGCGTGCTCTCGCAATTGTTTTTCGCGTTTTTCTCGAACCACATTTTTCAAGTCGGCGTAGACTTATTCTCCGAAACTATAAGTCCGACTGTTCTAATTTTTTGCATGTAGCTTTGTTTATGTATCCCACATCGTAATCCATCAGAAAATTAAAAAAATTTGTAAAAAAAAAATTGTAATTTGATAATAAAGTCGAAAAAAAACAAATTTTTTTTTCATATTGCCACAATTTTTTTTTTTTATCGATTTTTTATAATATTCTGGTGGATTACGGTGTCATTGACCTTCTTTTTTAAGATCCCATTTGTATTTTTTTTTTTTCCGGACAAGCCGTTTTCAAGAACATCTCTACGCCATGGGTCGATAAAATTTTTAAGAAGAAAACTTTGGCGCCCTCTATAAAATGGACTTTATAATAAAAATTAAAAAAAAAAAAATTTTTCAAAATCTTTAATTCTTTATTTATATGTACAAAAATTTTTATACAATAACTCAATAAAATAAAGGAAATAAAAAATTTTAAAAATTGTATTACTTTTTGCCATTTATTTTTGGACTAGTACCTTAAAAATTAATTTTTTAAATATTTTTACTGTCATCCAAAAAGCATTTCTGAATGCGAGAGCGATGCGCATCCAAACAGCATTTCTAGTAGCGAGAACGAAGCGCTTTCTTTCAATGACATGCCAGTGTTAATTTCAGCGCTTTTGGATACGAGAGAGATGCGCTTCACTGCTGCTTTAGAGCGCTTCAGCGCTTTATGTTGAATCAAATGTTTATTCCATTATTTTTATCTTATGTGCCTGTGTTCATCGTTAGACAGCCAAATTAATTATATGAAAGTGTGCCCCTGAGTCTTTTAAGAAAATGTATTATTACCGTATATGCGGAATGAAGGTTTTTATGAATCCTTTCTCAAAACCGAAAGTGAACTATTTGCATTACGTTTGTTTTTTAAACGATCATTTCGTTTCGTTTCCCTTCTTATTTTTATGACCTCTTAGGTGTTGCTGACTTCTTACCAGCAATAAAACCCATGGGCATCCATTCACTTGCCAGTTCGGCGCATAAAAATTTGTTACAACCTGTGGTTGTGGTTCAGCTCATTTTCATTTTAACATTGTAATGTTGTTGTTACATACAAAATTCTAAAGAAATTCTGTAAAAATTGAAAACTTTTTTCTTTTAGTGATGCTACCTGCTGCGAGTAGTGCAGAGGAATGCAAAATAAATCGTGAAGTTTAAGAACAACGCGACAAAAACCACCTTTAAGTGCTAAACGCATTCACTGAAACATGCACACTGACACAGATAAATGTTGCACACGCATACATTGCAGTTACCGCTACATGCACGCAGCGTTGCTTGTTTTTTCAGTGGCAGGAAGTGCCAGTTTAGTGCGGTAGTGTGCAGTGTTGGTTGGCTTGCTGCTGTTAAATGCTCTGGAGTCCTTTTAAAACCTCTCTCTGACACTTGTCGCACGGCGGTAGCCTTTTTTGTTTTTTGTATTGCCACCGTTGTGCGCCTAAAAGTATTTTATGGTTTTTATTGCTGACGTGCCAAGCAAGGTTTTTTTTCCCTTCATCTTTTGCCACTTCGTGTCTTCCTGGTGACTTTCACGTTGACTCCTTTTAATATTATTTAATGTTATTTTCTATTTTCTGAAAAAGTTTGCATAAAAATAAAAAAAAACTAAAAAAAATAAAAAAAAGAAATGACAAAATGAAACAAAAACTGTTTGAAATGTAAAAATTGTAAAAAATGGGCAACGACTTAAAAAGTTTTCTAATTTCCTCTGCGTCTAGTGTAAAACTTAGAGAGGCGACTGAGGGATAACTTTTTCAATTGCACTTTTTACATTTGGCTTTTTCGGCTTTTGTTTTATTGTTACACGTTGCTGAAGGAAAATTAATTTGTCAGTCCTGTGAGTTCGTAAGGATGTCATAAATTAAAAGCGAACGTTTTTCCATTTTGTAGTCAATATAAGAAATGGGAAAAAAGATTGACTAAACTTGTGATGTATCATTAAATATATCAAATAATTTTTATATGATGAACCTACATCATTCAAACAATGTACACATTTATAACAAACATCTGTCGCCGTGTATTCAAAACACGTAGGACGATTTTTTTAAAATATGCAGTATTTTTTAAGGACACTTTGAGAGAGATTCTTACGCAAACAAACAAAATCCTACAATTGGGCACCCAGCCTTGGAAAACAATCGTTAAAATATAAAAAGAGTGCATCAGAGAACGATTTTGAAAAACGGTTAAGACCTAGATCTTTTATTCTACGAAATTTTACTATTCTCTGCTCATCTTTTATGGACCATATCTGAAAATATGATTTCAAATATTGAAAAGATTTTTCATTTACTGCAATTCACAATGTTTCACAATGTGATGCATGAAAATAAACGATTCCGGCTAAAAGCTTGCCAGCGACTAGTTCTAATTGCCACATTTACACACTAGCGCTTACCGCCTCCTGCGGTGTTGCATGTGGTTGCAATGATGATCAGTGGCGGATCCAGGATTCGACTATAGGGGCGGCTTAGGTTGGCCGATTATACAAAGCCGAAAAATAAACTCTTTGCCTATAACTCTTTTAGGGTCAGAGATAGGTAAATATATTGCATAATATAAAAAAGATGGATAAAATTTTCTTTAAGACACTTTATTACAAAATTTCTTAGGGTAAAAATTTACCGACATATGGCTACTCGAAACTGGAAATTTTTTTGTGCGGTCGGAAAAACGGTTTTTATTCAAAACCAAGGCTCCTTAAAAAAAAAGTGTTTCAGACAAAAAAATTTCTAGAATCGTCCAAGAAACACGTGTGAATTTTTTCAGAAATTTTTGGCACGTTTTTAATTTTTTTTTTTGATAATTTTTTGAAAAATTATAAAATGTCCCCAAAAGTTCTGAAAAATTTTCATGCATATTTCGGTAAATTTTAACCCTAAGCAAATTTTTAGTAAAGCATTTTAATGAATTTTTTTTAAATTATGCTACGTCTTTCCCTATCTCTGACACTAAAAAAGTACGAGGCATAAAAGGAAAAATAAAAAAGTCGAAGTTTTTGGTTTTTCTTTTTTTTTAATGAAGTGTTTCGATAGAAATTTTAATTTTCTACAAAAAGTTTTCTCAAAAAATTGCGAAATTTTGCTTCGTTCGCTAGATATATTAAAAAAAATTTGTAAAGAGTGCGTTTAGCCCCCAAACCCCACTATTCGATTTCTACCCTCTAAATTAATAGCACTCCGCGGTTTATTCTTTTTAAATGACCACTTGACCGTCTTAGTTCTTTTTTGGTATGTTTTTAAGACAAAAGACTATAGTGACAAACTCGGTACATGGTTTCATCAACAGTGCACATTTAACAGATTCATATGAAGGCAACTTTTCTTTTTAAAAATCAAAACATAGCTTGTTGGATAAATACCTTCTAGGATACTGCAAAACTATTGAATCTAATCCTCAAAAAATATTGGCACGGCCCTGAATTTAAAGTCCTTTTATTACAACTTTTAAAAACATATCTTTAAACAGATGAATTTCTTTGTATGAAATTTTTTTAGCTATCAAGCAATCGCCCAACATCTTCATGTAAATAATGCAACGACTGAGTGGTTTATAATAAAAATTTTGAGATCTATTTGACAATTTTTTTTTACATCTAGGTACAATTTTGATGTTATGGGGCGGGGCTTTAGCCCCATAGCCCCCCTCTGGATCCACCACTGGTGATGATGCACTAAAAAAAATTGTTTTAGCACAAAACGGACCTGATGTTAACGCTAATCAGCATGTGAGACACTTTTCATCGTATGAAAAGTGTTGCCAACCAACCGTAATGGGATTCGAAAGTGGGAATTTCGGAGTTATTTGTGTTTGTCGTTTTGCGTTGCGCTTCGTTTCGTTTTATTTGCTGCCGTTTGACTGTCACATTCACGTGGTTTTGCTTCATCTAGCTCTGAGTGCAGCATCCGGAGTTGCCATAAGTTTAAAAAGAGATATATGGGTATGTGTTTTTGTACTTACATGTATGCATATGAACCACTTTGCTTGGATCAGGTCAGGAGTGTTACCGTAACCGGAAGCTGCCAGTGTGTCACTATCACTGTTCTGCAGGTGTAAACGGTAACTGACCATTAGCGGATGTGCGGAAATTAGAGCGAGGATGAGGATGGGGCAAGAGGAGAAGATAAAACGAAGTTGTAATTTTTTAATTGTTGTGTTCATTTTAATTTATTTATTTGCTTTTTCTTTGTTGTGTTCGCTTACATACTATAAAATATAATCCATTGCTGTTGTTGTTTTGAATTGATATTGCTACTAATTATACGAATCTATCGCCTTTTTTCATATATGTATGTATATAATTAATAATTTTGTATTTTTTTATAATTCCCACTTATATACTAAACAATAATCAACTGGTATCAACAATTTTTAGTAACTTAGTAACGGAACAAATTGAAAAACTTAACAACTTAATTACAAATGCTTAGAATAAAATAATTATGTGCTGTTTCAAAGGAAAAGGGATATTATCTTTTAAAAGTCAATCCACTAATTTAATAATGAACTTAATTATCATCATCGCATTAATTGCTTGATTTATGAGCGAGTAAATTTTTAAAGCTTTTACTCCGATTGCAAAGTAGTAAATCCAAAAACCTAAAAAATGTATCCCTAACGCCCCTGTAAAATTTTGTCACAGAAGATAAGATCCTTTTTCTTATGGAACATCACAAATGTATGAATGATTCGTATTGCTACAGGTGCCTACTTCATTATCTTAATGTTTCAGCTACCAATCACACTTACTGATATGTAAAAAAAATTAATTGAAGAACTTAACTGTACATCAAATGGGCTTAAGCACTAAATGTAAGTAATTCAAAAGTCTTTTTCAAAAATAAATTCATGTTGGAAAAATTTTACAATTATTTACCTCTTTAAGGCGTGGTGAAAGTATCTTAAACATTTTAGCTAACTTAATTAAAATTTTCTAATATTTTTTTCCAATTTTCAATAAATTTATTTTATTTAATACGAGTAGATATAATACATATTACTGCTAATATATATATATATATATTATCATTTCCTTACAATTTAGAATCATTGTAAGTTCGTTTTCTAAAGAAGATTTCTTTATATTTTGTTTTAGAAATAATTTTAAAATATAATTTTTGGTCTTTTTTTGTCTGAATTCATTATCCAAAATTGATTTGTGCTGTGTTTGCTTGTGAATTGTGAGTAACTAGTGAGAATTATTTTATTTGAAAAATATTCTTTGAGTGTTTGATATTTAAATTTATTCTGAATTTCCGAAACCATTTTTATATTTTATGCTGTAGAAAAAAGAAAAAAACTATTTAAATTCGCTAACAAAATTTATGCCGCTGTAGAATGCTTTCTAAATGTATTTCTGCAGATCATATATATTTGCTGGAAATAACTTTAGTTATTCCAATGATTATATATATCAGTTGACATATTCTGCAAGAAATAATTTACCATTTAACAAATGTGTTTGATATGATAAAATCTGTGTTTTTGTGTACTTTTATCAATAACTTTTGGTGTTTCTTTTAAGTTGCTTAAATTGCTGTTTTATTGAATAGTGCTGTTCAAAAGGTTGCAATTGCAACTGAATATGAAATTATTTTCAAAAAGTTTCGCGTTCCTTTTTTGTCTCACTCTTATTCAAAAATAATAAAAAAAAAAACAAAATAAAAAAAAAACGACACAGCTGCACCAACAAATTTTTAACTCCATCCGATTTGTGCTCAACACTTTTACCTTACATCTCTCCTCGTCGACTAATCTATCTCGTTAGAATCTGTAGTTGATAAACAGAAACGCCAAACAATGTTGCCAGCAGTGCACAAAGAAAGCTCCATGAAATCTGATGTCTAGTGCCAGCGTCGCTCTCACCGTCACGACAAATCTCCGGATGCCTTGTGAAGTCTTCGCAGTAGATCTATATTACAGGGAAATTTAAGGCAGAGGGAAAGGAGATGGAAAAAATGAATTTTATATCACTAAAGAGAAAATAAGGATTAAAAGCATATAGATTTTGACTGCAGGGTACTCAAACGAGTATTTTGAGACAATACAAAATAAAATCCTCATGGCTCTTTTTTTTTTTTTTTGAGATCATTCAACATTCAACATTCAACACTTAGTTGCAACATTCCACTTTTAGTAAAAATTTTAAAATTCCCTTGCATATGATTTTATTATCTCTTTTTGCATCACTTTTTGAAAACACCCTTTATTCAAAAACATTTTCTCTACTTGTCCAACTCACCTTCGTTAAACTGTTTGCATATTTATCGACCAATTCGCGTGTAAATTTCGCTGCTTCCGGTCCACAAATCTTGCGTGCAGCATCCTCAGAGCAATCGACAAGTTCATTGATTGAGCTTAAGTTGGAAAAGAAACGCGTTCAGCAATAAAAAATAATTTGCAGATTCCTGTTTGGCCTCCCCAAAAGTAAATTTCAACCTACTTACCAGCAAATAGTTTTAATATTTTCGTTCAATGTGATATTTTCCGTGTTTTCCTGGTTTTTATTTGGCTTCAAAAATACCATCGTTTCCTTGTATTTATTGGCGCAAACTTCAAATTCTCTCTTGGCCATTTCGGAACAGGGCGCATGCTTTAGATATTCTGTGGAAATGCAAAATGTTAATAAAAGTGAATGTGGAATTAGGTGCATGGCTTGGTTGGTATTGATAACAGAGAGCAGTACTATGCAACGCAGCACTAAATCATCAATACTACGTAGTTGTGTACACTAGACCGGGTCGATGAAAATAATTGGAACAACCTCACCTATTTGAAAGCTTACTTTAAGAGTATCTAAAAAAAAAATATTTATTTGGACCACTCTAAAAACAGCCAAAATTGTCTTTTTCCATAGCTTCAGCAGGTGATTTCCGATATTTTAAAATTATATACCGTTGTAAAAGGTTTAATTAGGCCTTACTTTTTGGGTAAATGTAAATATAAACAGCCATTCCATACCTAGCGTAACAAGATCTGCCACACCCCTTCCGATTTCGCTGAAATTTGGTACATGGTTTCATTTCATGAAAATCGATTAAGAAATGACCAAGTTATTGACAACTATTTAAGGAGAGGTTGTCACATTTTACCGATTAGAGAAATAGGAAGGGGTGTAACACATCTTGTTACGCTACGCATGGAATGGCTGTATATATAAAGACTTGAATGGTATAAAGGTCGTACTAGTTGAATAGGAGCTCGGAGTTCCGAACAACATGACGAAAAAATATAGGCCTAAGTAAGTCCTTTACAATGATATATAACTTTCAAGCATCGCCTGCCGAAGTTATGGAAAAATACTATATTGGTTATTTTTAGAGTGGTTAAAAAAAACTTTTTTCTTTGTTTCCTAGATACTCTTAAAGTAAGCTTTCAAATAAGGGGCGGTTTTTCAAACTTTTTGTTTTTGTATGGAGACCTACCCGTCCTAGTGTACACATCTGTAAATGGATTAAGAAAAAGTGTTGCTGATGCATATATGCATAACGTGTATAAAGAAGTAAAAAAAGGAAATACTAAATTTGCACTCTAACTGGTGTTACTCGTATGTAAAGTAAGTAGAATAAATAAGTTATTTAAAAATCCAGTTTGAATAATTTTGAATTGATAACGAAAAAATTTAATTTTTGGTCTAACACGTCAAAATGTTGAAGTTAGTTTATTGATGTTCCCAAAACTTTTACTCTGGCAAGTCAATTGCATTGAAATTAATTTGAATAGTTGATATTTCATAGTTTTTAACCGCTTGCGAAATGTTACTTCGTGAACTAACTAATCCATTTGTACCTTACCATCTTGAAATTCGCCTTTGTTGCATAGATCCCGTATGAATTGGTTGGTTCCATGGTATAATTTATTGAATTGATTACGCTGTTGCAAGTCCATGCATCTTCGTGTGTAGCTTTGTATACAGCGCACACCTTTGCGTAGTTCACTGCAAATATAAAGGACGAACATTAATTTTAAAACGCTTAAAAAATGTTTTTTGGTCAACTTTTCTTCAAGGGAAATCTAAACATCATTTGAACCAAAATGCCAAATGCCACAGGCTGAATAAATGACAAATTCATTTTAATTTTCGCAACAGAATTGTTGGTTTTCGTCTTCATTATTTTTGGTGTTTTTTGTCATTTATATTCCCTTCACACCCACTACCCCTCTCTATAACATTTATGTTCGTTTGTTTGCTTGCTCTCATTAGATGGCAGCACTTGACGCGCTGTACATTTTGACACTTGAGCTTGTTAACTGTGACAAGTCGTCGTTGTCAACTCCTATAGCAGCAGCGAATGTAATGCCAACTGTCAAGCGTCAAAAAGGACATTTATATCCTGCATACTGCATTCTGGCATTGTTTCACTCTGCACCAGCCAAGTGAATAACAGCAAATCAACAACCTGTCGGCTTTTTGACACTGATGGGAGTAATGCATGATGCACTTGAAAATATGGAAACGAAAAAGGATAAATAGAGGAAAAGATGGAAAACAAGATGGAGGGTAAAGTGAAGACAGTCAGCTCACATGAAACATAACATGAATAAATTTATTTATGTATCCTTGTTAAAATGCTCCCTGTCTAAAGATCGTATAAGAGAAATCTACTGTAAAAGGATACTGGTTTGACAAAACAAAGCAGCGTTAGTGATATAAAACGTCATTTGTTAGAAAATTTCGATTTTAATTGGACTTGTTTAAATATCTCAAAATTGAAATATTAATAGTTTGATTTCATGTTGACGAACATACAGGGTGTTCGCTTACTAGCCCGGAATTAAGTACGTAAACAAAAGTTTTTCGGACTAAAACCTTAAGTCTGGACTAGTGAATGAACACTCTGATAGTAAATGTGAGGGATAACCGATTTATAAAAATTGATTAAATGAAAATTTAGAAGATATGCACGTCGATACGTCTAACGTAAGAGTTAGTAACTCGAAAATCGTGTTTTTTTTTTTGTATGAAAACCTATATAAAATAAATTTAGGCTGTGACTTCAAAAATAGCTCCCAAGCCTTCAAATTTAAAAGTAGAGGTACCAAAATTTGACCAAGATGGAACCAAATGTGCAGATTACGAAAAACGCTATCCCGTAAAAAGTTGGTAACTTGAGTTACCAGCTTTTACGTTGGATGTATCGATATGTATTTTAACAAGTATTGTATACCACATAATTAAGGAGTTTTGCTCAAGGTCTCTCACCAGTCAACATTCAGGCGACAAATCATCTACTCTTTTCCTTCTATTTACAACAATGACGTCAGCATGAGCCACTCAAATATGAAGATAAGTTGGTCCACTATTGAATTGAGCCATTTCACGCCAGTTTACTGTATAAAAATATGGTTAAGAATAAATAAACTCAACATGCCATGGTAGCAAGGAGCCGCATGAAGTGCAAATTGTAAGCAATTCTTCAAGGATTCCAGCTACTAAGTGGCAGCAACAGTCGTGACAAAAAGTGCTGCAGCACGAATGCAAGACATGAGTTGTTGGCATCGCATTGTCATTGTTGTTGTTGTTGTTGCGAATGACACTCAGAAGATTGGAGTGTGTTAAGAAGACGTTGAACACCCGAATCAGTACAAGTAGAGCACAAGAGAAAGTCAGTTGAATAGTCGAGGAGGGCACATCGGTTTAAGTGACTCTTCGTAGAGGTTTATGAATGAATAGCAGTTGACAGCATCGCGCGTAAAAGACAAACAGAAACGGAAGCAGAGACCGTGTTGACAACAACAGCATGAGGGCATGAAATATAAGAATGGTTAGATGATGGCATCCACAAATTTTGTCACGCTAATATATAAAATTGAAAAGAAACTTTCAATCATTAAGAAAAACAAATTGTCCTGATCTGTGCTGTGTTTCAATGATGATTTCTGGAAATTAAACATAAAAAAGAAGATTTTTTTAAAGTCTCCTTTATTGTTTTTTCTGTTTCTATTGAACTAAGCTGATCCGCTTTGAATTCTTAATGAAGTCAAATTTCGTACAATTTTCCTTGCATTTAGTTGTACTAATGCGGAAACTTAAATTCCTAAAGGGCGAAGAGATATCAAAGGGAAAGTGGAAATAAATAAAAATACCATCGCTGCTTTGTTGTTCTAATCAACTGGAATTAGTTGAACAATGGGACTGTAAAGCGCATAAAAGTAGCGCGAATAGCAAATGTTCGAAAAGCAAAAGTTTCGCTAACAAACCAACTGTCAAAAAAAGTTCAAAAAGTCAAGCTACTAAAAATTGAAATCCAGTCCAGTTTGGCTTGGCCACTGCCAACCACCCACGCATACACAGTCAGCTGAGTATTCTACTCATGGCTGTCAGAGATGACAGTATAACGAACAAAACAAATAAATCAGCATCCAGCAAAATACTCTGTAATACTTTTCGAAATCGTCACCCAAAACGGGCAAAAAAGCAAAAGCAAAAATCCAAAGCATAAAAAATGAAGAGTAAAAGTCTCATGGCTCAATTGGGGTTTAAAGTATCGGGAATAAGTGTATTTAGTTGGCATTTCCCTCATCTGCTGCTGCTAACGTTGTTTACGACATTGTTGTTGTCGAGGTGAACTCTCGATACGTCACTATACTGTGCGCAAAACTGTGTGTAAACAGACTTTCTTCCTTACGGAGTGTCCTTCTTTGGGTTTTTCTTTGGAAAATTGTTATGCATCGCTGTTTTTTTTTTTCTGTTTTCCAAGTACAATCGCTGGCTGCAGTGTGCGGATTTTGAATTGGGTTTAAAACTTTTAAATTCAATTTAAGTCCCCTGATGATTGTCGCACAAAAGATATTTTTTTTGATCATAAAACTCGTACGATGTATTTTTTTAGAACCTCAAAAAATTCGTTGAAACGTACGCTTAACGTTAAAGTAAAAAGTGCACGTTTTTCTGTTCAGAACCAAAGGAAACCTTGGAGAAAAAAAAACCAAAATTAATTTAAAGATGGCTGTGGACACATATTGAATTCTAATTTAGACAAATATATGTATGTAGATGTACAGGAATTATAGTATACGTGTTTGTATTTCATCGTATTAACTCCAGTAAATAGAAAAACTTTTTTCTGCGGTTCTTGACACTATTGGATGGATAAACTTTAGTTTAAATAAAAATAAAAGTAGATACAAAAATTCGCGAAATTCCCTATTGAAATCTTAATTATTTTCTAAGGAAGCACAAAGTTAAAATTTTCACTCTCCCTCGTTACTTCCCTAATTTGCCATTTCGCCTAGAAATGTTTTCTCCTATTTTGTTGCATTCACTCTACGAATTTGTGTCTTCTCATAAAAGTCGAAACTAATTTCGCGAGTAATTTTTATCAATTGCGTTGCGCAATTAATCCAGCTTAAAAAGACAAAAACAAAAAGTGGTTGTTTGAGGTCTTCTTGTGACGGTACAGCATCGCATCGTTACATTGTCAACCACAAGCATTTTTCCTACAGCATTTTCTTAGCAAAAACCCGACAACTTTTGCCGCATTTAATTCGCGCTGATTTACAGCTGTAAGAGAGCGCCAACTTTGCACCCACTGCCATGTTCCCTTGGTGTCACTCGCCCCTCACTCTTTGTTTTAAGAAATTAAAAAATTGTTTTCCCGACTTACTGACAAAGTTTATCCAGTTCTTCCTTTTTGGCTGCACCGATTGAAAACTCCGATGTTAAGTGCAGCATTTCAAGGGGCTCTGCACATTTTGTGAATTCCTCCTGGCCGCATTCTTCGCTGTTAACCGTCGTCGCCAGCAAGGACACAACTGCAATGGTACAAAAGTTGTTCGAGATCAGTAAATACGAAATGAAAAACAATAAAACGTGGGTATGATATGGCAGAAAGGAGAATGTATTACTGAGAAATGCATTTGCGATACAAAAATGAGAAAACTCAACAAAGTTGAAAATGTGCGTAATAAAATTCTTTTTTTGTTACTTTAAATTGGCAGCATAGAATGGCGACCGGCGCGTGGCTGGCAGGACATACAAAAGGACCCAAACGGTAAAGCAGAAATATTGCGCATTTTATTGCAGTTCTACTTCTTTCGAATAACGCTGATAAATGGACGAAAGTAAAAATTTTATATCATTTATTGGAAAAAAGTGTGACAAGTACAACCGTATGTGGACATTTTCGGAGGGAGGAAGAACTTTCAAGAAGAGATTTTTATGAAATTTTATACGTGTATTTGTTCCTTATTGATAAGTTTTTTACTTTCGTATATAGACCAAAAATGTTTTGAAGATGTTGATTTTATCAATTTAGCCCAGGAAAGTTAGACGAAAAAAGAGGTGCTGTGCGAAAAAATTCACTTATATTTATTTATGCATTGTTAATAATGTGTAAAAAGTCCATTGAAGTCCATTGTGCGCATAAAAAGATATTCAGGCTCAAAAGTCGCTAAAATCAGTTTTTTGCAAATATCTCGCTAACGCAAACTTTTACAGAAAAACATTTCTCCACAATTTTGTATCACAGGAAATTTCCTATGAAAAGATGTAAAAATGCTTTCATGGAGCTTATAGTTTAGGAGATATATAACCCAATTTAAAAAGTTGTGTACAGTTTTTATATGTAAATGCAACGTATAAGTTCATATTAAAATAATTTACTTTTAAAATTGCGAATACTCTATAACGAGGAGTCGTACGTGGCACTTACATATAAAAACTGTTCACAACTTTTTAAATTGGGTTATCTCCTAAACTATAACATAGGAAATTTCCTGTGTTACAAAATTGTGGAGAAATGTTTTTCTGTAAAAGTTTGCGTTAGCGAGATATTTGCAAAAAGCTGATTTTAGCGACCTTTGAGCCTGAATAACTTTTTATGCGCACAATGGACTTCAATCGACTTTTTACACATTATTAACCATGCATAAATAAATATAATTTCGGTGGAAAAATTCACTTGGAATTTTTTCGCAGAAATATTCTAATTTGCCTGGGCTAATTTTAGAAAATTCAGTCCTAAAATTATCATTTTCATTTTGACAAAAAACACATATTTTTCTTCGAATTAAGGCATTAAGTAACCAAAATAAGCAAGTGCTTAAAGAATTGTTTTTAAATGATGTATGTACAAATCGTCGGGTTAAAACTACAACTAGACATCTACAATTTTCATGTTTTGAGAAAAAAGCTTTTTAAGTTTTTTGCTTTTTATTCTTTATATAAAATTTAATGGGGACTATATTTTAGAAAATCGAGAAGACTTGGGAATAGAGCTGTTTTTTCTTCATGTTTCTGTATACTTAGCTCAATACATCAATATATGTAGATGTCTAGTTGTAGTTTTAAGCCGACGATATGTTTGTACATATGAAAGAAAACACATCCAGTGAACAAGTTGAAAAAGTCGGATGCGACCGTTTTAGCTAAAATTTTTCAATATTGTAGTATCGATTCGTGGCATTAATAAAGCGGGAAGACTTTGTCCTGGTAAAATTTCGCAATTTCTAAAATATGTATATAAATAATTGAAATTCAGTTGGCTAAGGGAAAATTTATATTAAATGTTAGAACGCCCGCAGTTGGCAAAACGCTTTTATTGCTCAAAATCAATACATCTTACAAAAAATTGTATAGGTCTTAAAATGCTCAGAATCGTTCGTGTGAATTTTTTTAGAGTTTTTTGAAACAATTTTTTAAAAATCGTTCAGTAAAATTCCGCAAGAATTCAAAAGTGTACTTTACACGATTCTTAGCACTTTATGCTTTCTAAATTTTTTTAGTTAAGATTTTTGCAAACTCTTCAGAAATTTGTAATAAAGTAGATATTTTGCGTTATCTCTACGCTGCACTCCGTTTAGCCGTTTTGGCTTCCACAAGCGTCATTCGAAATGACTGATGTTCCCGCAGCAGAGAGTCAACATTAGTTTTTACTAACCGCAATTGTATTGTCTCTTTTCTATTCTGTCTACTTTGGTTTCAACCCAACAGTTATCATGCTACTTTTAGTCCTTTATCATTTTGACCCGAAATTTTTTCACGCATTCAATTTTCACAGTTTTTTTTCTCTCTGTCTTTGTCCTGGTACTGTCCGTGGTGGTGGATATTGGAACCGGTGGGCGTATTTTGTGCTGTGCAGTAAAACAAAAAACTTGACCATAATAAATAAAATTGCTGTCTTCATAGACGCCACGGGTAAAGAAGATAAATCTAAGCGAAGAAAGAATATAGTTTTTGTCACATATCCTTGCAATACATTTGTATGTTTGTTGCTTCTTTTTATAGTTGGTGTACGGCACAAAGCTTTTTGTTTTTGGGAAAAATATTTTAAAGTAGTTTTCGAAATAGGAATTGTTTTGATTTAAATGCAATAAAAAAATCAAGAAAATATGAGAATTTTTAGGGGTATAACTTCATTCATATTTGACAAAAACACATTATCTTTAAATTTGAAGTAAAAGTAAATGCTGCGTTTTTATACCCTACACCCAGGGTATATTCACTTTGTCCTTCCGTTTGTAACGCACAGAAGGAGGCGTGGCAGATATAGAAAAGTATATATATTCTTGATCAGCGTCACCTCCTGAGTCGATGTAGCCATGTCCGTCTGTCTGGCTGGCTGGCTGGCTGGCTGGCGGGCTGGCTGGCTGGCTGGCTGTGTGTGGAAATACACTTTATGGGAAAACTAAGCAAGATAATTCAATGAAATTTGGTGCACAGCCTCCGTCGTCAAAGTTAGCTCGGGGGATTGAAAATGAGCGAAATCGGTCAATGGACACGCCTACCGCCCATACAAAAAATATATTCAAAATGGAATTTAAGGAGTATTTTTCACGAAAATGTTCTAAAAAAAAACAAGGCGAATTTGGACAAGAGGGCGTGGCACCTCCGATATAAGCAAAAGCTTCAAAACGCTATACTGAAAACGTTTTTTGAGATAATCCAACTAAATTTCACTCAAATACTAAAGACTATAAATGCACCCTCTAAGCTTAAACTAGACGAACTCGGACAAGAGGGCGTGGCACCTACTTTATAAGCAAAAGCTTCAAAATACTGCAGTGTAGGGTATTTATTTTTTGGCCAGGCCAAAAGTTACACCCTTACTAGTTTAAATTGTTTTCTTCTCGTAATCTATGTACACTAGGGTGTCTCTTATTTGGGAAAAGTCAAAATTTTATGTCGCGCTTCCCCAGAATCGAAAGACTTTGAGAAAAAAATGAGATCCCCCAAAGGACAGGTTTTTTTAAACGTATTAACCTGTGCCACGAAGACATTCAAATTTAAATGAAAATTAACATAGATTTTATATACTTCTTGTTTTAACTTGCTGGGAATCGCGTTGCTTGAAATATTTTTCGCCATCAAGTGTGTATCTTATTGTTTTTCGGGTCGCTGAACACGATACAAGTGTCAAAATTAAATTTTGACAGCTGTCAACGGCTACACGTGTCGACACAAGCTACCGGTTTAACCTCCATTTCTCGGTGTTTTGATTTGAAATCAGCTGTCAAAATTTAATTTTGACACTTATATCGTGTTCAGCGACCCGAAAAACAATAAGATACACATTTGATGGCGAAAAATATTTCAGGCAACGCGATTCCCAGCAAGTAAAAACAAGAAGTATATAAAATCTATGTTAATTTTCATTTAAATTTGAATGTCTTCGTGGCACAGGTTAATTCGTTTAAAAAAACCTGTCCTTTGGGGGATCTCATTTTTTTCTCAAAGTCTTCCGATTCTGGGGGAGCGCGACATAAAATTTTGACTTTTCCCAAATAAGAGACACCCTAATGTACACGTTACCTTTCTCTCGCAATTTACTTGCATTTTCAAATGTTTACTTCGTTTGTTGGCGAGCACAATGATTTGTTTATTGTGGAAACACAGGAAAATTGCTGAATATCAGGATAAGAAAAAAAAAAAAATATCATAAATGGAATTCCACTTCCGCATCAGTGTTGTCGCTTTTTCTTGCTTTGTTGACTTTGTAGACCCCCATATACTGAACAATTTTGGATTCTCCAGAAAGTCCCATTTATGTTATTGTTGGTGTTTTTGTTAGTATGGCAAACAAATTCGTTTATTCGTTTGCATACTCATGTATTCCTAGGTCCTGTTGTCGTTGTTTTTTATGGCTATGTCATATATTTGCTGCTCAATTTATTACTCCGCACAATTTTTCATCGCATTTTGTTTTTTATTTTTTGTTTGTCAGAATTTAAGTCTTTGTTTTTTCTTTGCTTCTTTTGCTTTTGCTTTTTATTTAAAAAATAAAAATTTACTTTTTTTTTGTTTTGTTTATTGAAATTGCATTGACGAAGTACGCCAAAAGCATTTGTTAACAATAATAAACTAAAACAACAATAAAATGTAAGCAATGAGGATTATAAATGGAACAAAAGAACAAAAGAATCGAATTTTGCATTTATTTGATTTTTAGGCAGTTCCTGAAATCATTGTTGTTGCTCCTGTTATTCTTTCTTTATTCACTTAATATTGGAATAAAAAAAAAAGTTGTACATATGTATGTATATGTGCATACATTCTTGGATGCATTTCACCTATTCAGTTTTAACTTGTATATGTGGTGCCAGCCTATCTACGTATGTATTGTGCCGGGAGAGCATAGGACCGAAATGAATCCATCGAACGCGACCCTAAGCATTGATTTTCACTTCTCTAAACATCTTTGCCGATTTTTAGATATCTTTCTACTTAGACATTGTTTATGTAACTTTTGGTTGCCACATCGTCTTTTGTCTTATGGACTTCACTCAAGGGCTTGGAGGCAAACTACGTTGGTTAGTTTCTGGAGGGTGTGTTCTATTCACTCTCTTGACTTCATTTGCTACGGTAATCGTTAAGGTGTATGTCGACGTCCGAGATGATGTGAGGCCACCAGACTTTAATAATGCGTCTTGAGCATTTTTTGACAAACTCCTATTGCTTATTCATTATTTAAACAGTCATAAACCACGTTCCGAATCGATACAAACTTTCGTTTGAGGAGTAATAACCAAAGTCCATATTTTATTCAGTTGAGCAAATGTAGTTTTGCAGCAATTTGAAGATTTATTTCACGTTTCGAACTTAAACATTAACATTCATTTCCATTTAGATGAAAGTGCAGCAAAATGCCTTTAAAATGAAGGGCAAAGCCAGCAAAAGAAATATATTTTCTTTTTTTACAGAAAAAAGAAACTCCCTTAGTCGTCCAATGTCTTTTGCATTTCAAACTGAAAGATGTTTGTTGCGATGACAAAACCAACGATGATGCCACTATCTAAAGGAACGTCTAAGTGATGGACAAACAAAGGAATGACAAATACAAATTAAAACATTTAGAAAACAACTTCACCTCTTTAATTCAACCGGAGTTTGTCGAGAGCTTGAACCGTAAACGATATCTTAAAGTTTGCTTTCTATACATATTGGCATCAATATTCTATAGAATAAGTGTGTACTAAATACATTTTTGAATGGATTTAAAATAAGAATGCAGTATTAACTAATTTTGAAAACAAATACTTCTATTACGTTAAATGAAATTTGAGACTTTTGGAATATACCAACGCTCCACGCTCACTCATGAACGCACAAAAACAAGAAAAAATGCTGTATGGATATTTCATTCCATATCCTCACGCAGTCATTTTCATAAAATGAGTGCACTCAATAGAGAAACATTAAAAATGTTCAAATGCATTAATTTTTAGTTTGTTAGTAGTAAACGTATCAGTGTATAGGAATGTTAAATTGGGTTGATCTTTTAGTAAAAGTGAAATGTTTTAAGAGAAAGGGGATGCGGCTCACTTATTTTCCTCCAGTCAAATAAAATGACTATTTTAGAAAATAATACCCTTAATACCGTTTTTCCTTTTTTGTTTCTAATTTTTCTAATAGCGCTACGTATGGCATATCAAGGTTGGATGTTAAGTACCTCAGCCTTGATCACAGCACTAATAAATAAAGAACTCGAAGAGTGTGAAGTTAAATTCCATCGCGATCTTAGCATAGACACAAACCACATGACTTAACAGAGCGTTAACAGAACATTAACAGAGCACTGTTAAAATTACGCTAGAGGAGATTTCGAGCGAAATGGATGGAATTTCCGATATAACCAGACTGAACGCATAAATCTGGGTGAAATTAATAGCAAATACAACGCCGTTTCAAACGATATCCAACACTATTACAGATTATTTTTTTAAATATAAGAACTCCGCATTTGAACATTGAGATAAATAGTTCTGAAAACCCAACATAGTCTTTTGGTCACTGGTCACTCAAACATGATTGTGCATCGATGAAACTAAATGCATCCTATAGGACATGGAACATCCTTCAAAACGACATATCCGCTTTGTCCAGTTTCTTTTTTGTAAGATACGATTTTCAATTTCAAAAATAAGGACTTTTTGCACCAAAAACCCAGTAGGATGAACTGGGCGCTGGTCACTCAAAAATGATTGTGCATCGATGAAACTAAATGCATTCTATAGGGCATGGAACATCCTTCAAAACGACATGTCCGCTTTGTCCAGTTTCTTTTTTGGAAGATACGATTTCGATTTTCAAAAATATGGACTTTTTGCACCAAAAACCCAGTAGGATGAACTGGGCGCTGGTCACTCAAAAATGATTGTGCATCAATGAAACTAAATGCATCCTATAGGACATGGAACATCCTTCAAAACGACATAACCGCTTTGTCCAGTTTCTTTTTTGTAAGATACGACTTTCAATTTCAAAAATAAGGACTTTTTGCACCAAAAACCCAGTAGGATGAACTGGGCGCTGGTCACTCAAAAGTGATTGTGCATCGATGAAACTAAATGCATTCTCTAGGGCATAGAACATCCTTCAAAACGACATATCCGCTTTGTCCAGTTTCTTTTTTGGAAGATACGATTTTAATTTTCAAAAATATAGACTTTTTGCACCAAAAACCCAGTAGGATGAACTGGGCGCTGGTCACTAAAAAATGATTGTGCATCGATGAAACTAAATGCATCCTATAGGACATGGAACATCCTTCAAAACGACATATCCGCTTTGTCCAGTTTCTTTTTTGTAAGATATGATTTTCAATTTCAAAAATAAGGACTTTTTGCACCAAAAACCCAGTAGGATGAACTGGGCGCTGGTCACTCAAAAATGATTGTGCATCGATGAAACTAAATGCATTCTGTAAAGCATGGAACATCCTTCAAAACGACATATCCGATTTGTCCAGTTTCTTTTTTGTAAGATACGATTTTTATTTTCAAAAATATGGACTTTTTGCACCAAAAATCAAGTACGATGAAATGTTAACATAGCAAGTTATGTTAACCTCTCTTAGCAAGGACGAGCACCAGATCGCGTTGGATTTTAACTTGTAATGTTAAAATTTCATCCCGTTCTTAAAGAAGTCAGATATTTTCGATGAATTTGAGAGTGCACGTTCTACTTAGTTCTCTCACATTCATACATTACCTACTTACTTACATTACCTACTTAAAATATTTTTAAAAAATCTGAAAAAAATTCAAACGTATCCTTTGGAAGGTTCACAGCATGTTTTGCATTTTAAATTTCTTTCGCAAGATGCCTTACTTTTGAGTAAAGTAGCGTTTTTCCGACCGCGCAATTGAGAAACGTAAAAAAATTAGATTTTGGGACCCAAATTTTATTTCTACTGCAAAAAAAAAAAAAGTGAAATTTGTAAGAAAAGTAATGGACAAAATTAGCCAAATTTTTAAGAGTTCATATAACTTTAGAGTCAGTGTGGAAACGACTTTTCTTTTGCTTCCTATAAATCGAACAAGTTTAAAGTGCAGCGAATATGAAAATGTTACATATTTGCAGGTACCTGTTATTTAAAGAAATAACATTTTTCTGTTTAAATTGAACTAACACAAAAATTGGCTTCTGTATCTGTAAGTCTATTTACAGGTAGTTTCTATTTGTGTCAGTTTGACAAAACTACCTACATAAGTCCCTCTTCGTTAAAAAGGCAAAAGTAAGTAACTTGTGCTTGCGTCGATACCAGTTATATGCTTTTACTTTATACACAAGAAGAGACTTAGGTTGTTTTGTAAAAATGCCAGATACACAATGTAGTGCTCCACCCCTTTTTGTGATGAATAAGTAGGTAATGTATGAATGTGAGAGAACTAAGTAGAACGTGCACTCTCAAATTCATCGAAAATATCTGACTTCTTTAAGAACAGGATGAAATTTTAACATTACAAGTTAAAATCCAACGCGATCTGGTGCTCGTCCTTGCTAAGAGAGGTTAACATAACTTGCTATGTTAACATTTCATCGTACTAGATTTTTGGTACAAAAAGTCCTTATTTTTGAAATTGAAAATCGTATCTTACAAAAAAGAAACTGGACAAAGCGGATATGTCGTTTTGAAGGATGTTCCATGTCCTATAGGATGCATTTAGTTTCATCGATGCACAATCATTTTTGAGTGACCAGCGCCCAGTTCATCCTACTGGGTTTTTGGTGCAAAAAGTCCATATTTTTGAAAATCGAAATCGTATCTTCCAAAAAAGAAACTGGACAAAGCGGATATGACGTTTTGAAGG
>OX638370.1:545345-601602 GCA_951812925.1 Calliopum simillimum
ATGCATTTGGTTTCATCGATGCACAATCATTTTTGAGTGACCAGCGCCCAGTTCATCCTACTGGGTTTTTGGTGCAAAAAGTCCTTATTTTTGAAATTGAAAATCGTATCTTCCAAAAAAGAAACTGGACAAAAAGGATATGTCGTTTTGAAGGATGTTCCATGTCTTATAGAATGCATTTAGTTTCATCGATGCACAATCATTTTTGAGTGACCAGTGACCAGCGCCCAGTTCATCCTACTGGGTTTTTGGTGCAAAAAGTCCCTATTTTTGAAAATAAAAATCGTATCTTACAAAAAAGAAACTGGACAAAAGCGGATATGTCGTTTTGAAGGATGTTCCATGTCCTATAGAATGCATTTAGTTTCATCGATGCACAATCATTTTTGAGTGACCAGTGACCAGTGCCCAGTTCATCCTACTGGGTTTTTGGTGCAAAAAGTCCCTATTTTTGAAAATAAAAATCGTATCTTACAAAAAAGAAACTGCACAAAAGGGATATGTCGTTTTGAAGGATGTTCCATGTCCTATAGGATGCATTTAGATTTATCGATGCACAATCATTTTTGAGTGACCAGCGCCCAGTTCATCCTACTGGGTTTTTGGTACAAAAAGTCTTTATTTTTGAAATTGAAAATCGTATCTTACAAAAAAGAAACTGGACAAAGCGGATATGTCGTTTTGAAGGATGTTTCATGTCCTATAGGATGCATTTAGTTTCATCGATGCACAATCATTTTTTAGTGACCAGTGACCAGCGCCCAGTTCATCCTACTGGGTTTTTGGTGCAAAAAGTCCCTATTTTTGAAAATAAAAATCGTATCTTACAAAAAAGAAACTGGACAAAAGCGGATATGTCGTTTTGAAGGATGTTCTATGTCCTATAGAATGCATTTAGTTTCATCGATGCACAATCATTTTTGAGTGACCAGCGCCCAGTTCATCCTACTGGGTTTTTGGTGCAAAAAGTCCCTATTTTTGAAAATAAAAATCGTATCTTACAAAAAAGAAACTGGACAAAAGGGATATGTCGTTTTGAAGGATGTTCCATGTCCTATAGGATGCATTTAGATTTATCGATGCACAATCATTTTTGAGTGACCAGCGCCCAGTTCATCCTACTGGGTTTTTGGTGCAAAAAATCCTTATTTTTGAAATTGAAAATCGTATCTTACAAAAAAGAAACTGGACAAAGCGGATATGTCGTTTTGAAGGATGTTTCATGTCCTATAGGATGCATTTAGTTTCATCGATGCACAATCATTTTTGAGTGACCAGCGCCCAATTCATCCCACTGGGTTTTTGGTGCAAAAAGTCCCTATTTTTGAAAATAAAAATCGTATCTTACAAAAAAGAAACTGGACAAATGGGATATGTCGTTTTGAAGGATGTTCCATGTCCTATAGGATGCATTTAGTTTTATCGATGCACAATCATCTTTGAGTGACCAGCGCCCAGTTCATCCTACTGGGTTTTTGGTGCAAAAAGTACTTATTTTTGAAAATTAAAATCGTTTCTTACAAAAAAGAAACTGGACAAAGTGAATATGTCGTTTTGAAGAACGTTCCATGTCCTATAGACAGCTTTTAGTTTCATCCGTGCACAACCATATATGAGTGACCAGGTGACCATGTTGGGTTTTTACACCGACAAATCACATCTTAAAAAAAGGAAAATAAAAAATCTGATATACCATTTGAGATGTTGTTTTTATTCCATTAATTTCCAAAGCCTAATTTGAGCACTTTCCATTACATCGAAAATAAAGGAGAAATCTGATTTCTTCGAGATCGCGATGGAATTTTAACATTACAAGTTAAAATCCGACGCGATCTGGTGTGTGTACCTGCTAAGAGAGGTTAACATAATACGACATGTTAAAATTTCTATAAAATAATGTCAAATATTTAAATACAATTTCGTATCTTAGAAAAAGAAACTGGACAAATCGGATATGTCGTTTTGAAGGATGTTCCATGTCCTATAGAATGCATTTGGTTTCATCGATGCACAATCATTTTTGAGTGACCAGTGGCCAGTTCATCCTACTAAGTTTTTGGTGCAAAAAGTACTTATTGTTGAAAATAAAAATCGTATCTTAAAAAAAAGAAACTGGACAAAGCGGATATGTCGTTTTAAAGGATGTTCCATATCCTATAGGATGCATTTAGTTTCATCGATGCACAATCATTTTTGAGTGACCAGCGCCCAGTTCATCCTACTGGGTTTTTGGTGCAAAAAGTCCTTATTTTTGAAATTGAAAATCGTATCTTACAAAAAAGAAACTGGACAAAGCGGATATGTCATTTTGAAGGATGTTCCATGTCCTATAGGATGCATTTAGTTTCATCGATGCACAATCATTTTTGAGTGACAAGTGACCAGCGCCCAGTTCATCCTACTGGGTTTTTGGTGCAAAAAGTCCCTATTTTTGAACATAAAACTCGTATCTTACAAAAAAGAAACTGGACAAAGCGGATATGTCGTTTTGAAGGATGTTCCATGTCCTATAGAATGCATTTAGTTTTATCGATGCACAATCATTTTTGAGTGACCAGCGCCCAGTTCATCCTACTGGGTTTTTGGTGCAAAAAGTCCCTATTTTTGAAATTGAAAATCGTATCTTACAAAAAAGAAACAGGCAAAAGCGAATATGTCGTTTTGAAGGATGTTTCATGTCCTATAGGATGCATTTAGTTTCATCGATGCACAATCATTTTTGAGTGACCAGCGCCCAGTTCATCCTACTGGGTTTTTGGTGCAAAAAGTCCATATATTTGAAAATTAAAATCGTATCTTCCAAAAAAGAAACTGGACAAAACGGATATGTTGTTTTGAAGGATGTTCCATGTCCTATAGAATGCATTTAGTTTCATCGATGCACAATCACTTTTGAGTGACCAGCGCCCAGTTCATCCTACTGGGTTTTTGGTGCAAAACGTCCTTATTTTTGAAATTTAAAATCGTATCTTACAAAAAAGAAACAGGATAAAGCGAATATGTCGTTTTGAAGGATGTTCCATGTCCTATAGGATGCATTTAGTTTCATCAATATGTCGTTTTGAAGGATGTTCCATATCCTATAGAATGCATTTGGTTTCATTGATGCACAATCATTTTTGAGTGACCAGCGCCCAGTTCATCCTACTGGGTTTTTGGTGCAAAACGTCCTTATTTTTGAAATTGAAAATCGTATCTTACAAAAAAGAAACTGGACAAAGCGGATATGTCGTTTTGAAGGATGTTCCATGTCCTATAGGATGCATTTAGTTTCATCGATGCACAATCATTTTTGAGTGACCAGCGCCCAGTTCATCCTACTGGGTTTTTGGTGCAAAAAGTCCATATTTTTGAAAATCGAAATCGTATCTTCCAAAAAAGAAACTGGACAAAGCGGATATGACGTTTTGAAGGATGTTCCATGTCCTATAGGATACATTTAGTTTCATCGATGCACAATCATTTTTGAGTGACCAGCGCCCAGTTCATCCTACTGGGTTTTTGGTGAAAAAGTCCATATTTTTGAAAATTAAAATCGTATCTTCCAAAAAAGAAACTGGACAAAGCGGATATGTCGTTTTGAAGGATGTTCCATGTCCTATAGAATGCATTTAGTTTCATCGATGCACAATCACTTTTGAGTGACCAGCGCCCAGTTCATCCTACTGGGTTTTTGGTGCAAAAAGTCCTTATTTTTGAAATTGAAAATCGTGTCTTACAAAAAAGAAACTGGACAAAGCGGTTATGTCGTTTTGAAGGATGTTTCATGTCCTATAGGATGCATTTAGTTTCATTGATGCACAATCATTTTTGAGTGACCAGCGCCCAGTTCATCCTACTGGGTTTTTGGTGCAAAAAGTCCATATTTTTGAAAATCGAAATCGTATCTTCCAAAAAAGAAACTGGACAAAGCGGATATGTCGTTTTGAAGGATGTCCCATGCCCTATAGAATGCATTTAGTTTCATCGATGCACAATCATTTTTGAGTGACCAGCGCCCAGTTCATCCTACTGGGTTTTTGGTGCAAGAAGTCCTTATTTTTGAAATTGAAAATCGTATCTTACAAAAAAGAAACTGGACAAAGCGGATATGTCGTTTTGAAGGATGTTCCATGTCCTATAGGATGCATTTAGTTTCATCGATGCGCAATCATGTTTGAGTGACCAGTGACCAAAAGACTATGTTTGTTTTTTCACAACTATTTATCTCAATGTTCAAATGCGGAGTTCTTATATTTAAAAAAATAATCTGTAATAGTGTTTGATATCGTTTGAAACGGCGTTGTATTTGCTATTAATTTCACCCAGATTTATGCGTTCAGTCTGGTTATATCGGAAATTCCATCCATTTCGCTCGAAATCTCCTCTAGCGTAATTTTAACAGTGCTCTGTTAATGTTCTGTTAACGCTCTGTTAAGTCATGTGGTTTGTGTCTATGCTAAGATCGCGATGGAATTTAACTTCACGCACTTAAGAACTCGTCACTCCCCATAGCCGCTGGACAAATCTTTCAGGGGTTTTTTCCTTTGAGGTCCTCGAAAATGCTCAATAAACTACGCTGTGGGTGCACTTATGTGGGAATAGTTATTTTTCATTTTAAATAAAAAATGTTAGTTTTAATGCGAATGAATGATATTTTGTTTTAAATATCGTGCAATGATCAACTTTATGAAAATGGCCTATGCATTGCGAAAGCGGTATTTGTTTGGGTTTTATTTGGAGTTTTCAGCGCATACCAACTAATTAAAGTAAAAGAATTTATTGACCCAAATTGCAAATTTGTTGGCCTTTTGGTTTTTGCATTTGGCCTGTTTTGCAGTTCCTGCGCGTAGTTGTGCTTAAACTCATATGTCCAGTCCGTTGTGGCTGGATTGCATCATAACTGTGATATTTGTTTTTGAGTTAATTCTGGTCCTTACAAGCCTTCACACACGAATGCATAAATTTAGCGTAAACATGCGTTTTAAATATTCGTTATGCAAATGTACATAGAACTTTTCCGCGAACAAACTTAATTACAGTTATTTTGAAAGCTCTTTAGTTTTCAATGATTTGGCTGTAAATAACTAATGAATTTTTGTCCAATATTGCAGGATTTGATGCTGAATAAAATCTTTAAAAAAAAATCTTATTATCGTCGCTTTACGCAAATCTTTTGTTTTGAATTAGTAGAGTAGTACAGTCATTTGGTGGTTTTACCTGGAAAGTTTAGCGGAATTTTTGCAAATGAGTTATTTTAGAGATTTCGATGTGCTCCTTCAGAATTTCAACTTTGCCACCTCAAATCGTGTTCGCTCGCGCCGCCATATTGGAAAAACTGCGTTCAAAATCAGTTTTTTACAAATATCTCTTTAACGGTTACATTCAGAGAAAAATATTGTGGCGCAATATTGTAGCTTATACAATTTTTTATAAAAATGACCTCATGATTGTTTTCGTACGACTTATAACTCAGGAGATATCCTAATTCAAAATTCGAAAAAAAATTGCTAAATTGTGCATGCCGTTTATAAGTAGGCACAGTGATGTGTTGAGCTTAAAATTACGATAACTCATGAACGAGCACATCAAAATCTATAAAATAAATCATTTGCAAAAATCTCGCAAAACTTTCTTGGTAACATCATTTTTTTCTCCCAAATGATTGTACTAGAGCGCTTAAAATTTATTTTTGTTTTTGCTTATCATAGTTTTAGGGAAATTATCTATTGACAAAGTTTTATTTAAGTATTTTGAAAACTATTTTATCATACACACAGAAAAAAAAATTGTATTTCCAACAACTTTATGTTTTGATTCAAGAATTTTTGTTGGTTAAATTCTTCCCAATAACTTTTGCTCTTGTTTTTAATACGAAATTGTTATTCATTAAATAAAACGAAAAATTGTTGAATCAAGTAAGAAGTTGTTGGAAGTTTAAGATCGGGTATTGTTGTTTTAAAAGCGAAACTGTTGATAATGCTTAAGAACGAAATAGTTGAAAGAAGAATAAATGAATGTTAAGAAGTTTGCGGTTTTATAAGAGTTTATTTGGAATCTATCTTACAGCAATAAAAATGAAGGAAAAGATGAAGCAAAAGCAAGGATATTGGGTGTTGTATGAGATGAAGTTAAGAAAAGTACATGGTTTTTTCATACGTGTAAATTGCTGCTTCAACGGCAGAAAACAAACAATTTTTCCACCATATCGTGACTGGCTATGGAAAATGAATACAGTACGAAAATCCCAAGAAAAATCGTAAGATAAGCCAGGTCCATTCATCGACATCGTCCGCAAATTCAAATACATATCTACGATTCAAAACTCCTCTGCATTCAGTGGCATCGATAAGGTTTCATTTATTATGGAATGCTTATACTGCCAGAAAGATGGGAGAAAGATATGTTAAGTGATGGGCAATATGTACTTTGGGTGAAATGTTCTTACCCTTATTTGTTAAATAAAGCTTTTTTTTAAAAAAAAAAAAACAGCTAGAACTTATTGAGAGATGTAAAAAGAATTTTTTTTTTGTTTGCAAAACAGAATGTTTGAAGTTTTGTATTTTTAAATATTTTTCATATTTTTTATGGCAAATGCGTAAAAAAAATTAAGTATCAAGAATAAAATTGTTGATTTAAGAATAAAATACTAATTTCAACAATTTAGAAATACAAATTTTTTAAGAATGAAAAATTGTTGTTTCAACAATCTTTTTTTTTCTGAGTGTAGGTGTGACGTTAAGGCAAATTAGCTTAGGGCCAGAATGAAACGTCTCCATTTGTCACGATCCCTCGCGACGTTTATCTTTTGCCACGACTTTCCGAATCTTGGATTTCTTTATCCAGCGACCTTTTCGATTTGGTTGCAAAGCATGGTAACTAAATGCACCCTGTGAATTTGGTAAAAAGAAGCAATGAGAACAGCTAATAAGTAATGTTATGCTAACAGCAACAAGGAGCCGAATCAAGGGTGTGGTTGAAAGCAACGATTAGAAACGAAGGAAGAAAGCTGCGAAGAAACATGTGAAGCTGTTTCGAGATTTTTCTCGAAGTTATCATCACCGAAACCAGTATGGTATAAAAGGTACTAAGTGTGGTTGAAAAACAGTGCACTTATTTTCGTAGCGAAATATAATAAATTCCATTTCATTTGAGATAAAAATCTCTTTAAATTTTTCAAAAAGATTTAAAAGCCTCGATTCTGATGTTGAAAAATTCCAAATTTTTATTATTCAGATGTGTTAAATTATTTACTTCAAAATGTGGTTCGGCGTCATATGAATAAGTGGTTTGCTGCAATAAAATAAATAAAATGGACTTCAATATCCAAGGCCATGAAAGCTTTTAATTTTTCTTGTGCCATTTTTCAAATTCAACTCTGCCAAAGCCATTTAACCCGCGTTATTAATTTTTCGCCAAAGTGACCGCTGAAATGAATGCACAACAGCGCTCAAACGAAATAAGGGATACTAAAAATACGAGGAAAACAATTATGGTCAAATTATGATTCCAACGAGAAATTGTAAAAACTTGCTCACAACATTAATGAGAATATTCTTTTTACCACAATTATTGCTGCTGTGCCTTTTAACCATTTTAGCATCGAGAGTCCTCAGGGCTTAAAAAAACATGTCCTCCACTTTGGTTAATTTGTTTTTCCGTTTCGTGATTTTCGTTTTTTTGTTTTAACCCTGTGGTCACTGCGTAAGGCAGCAACAAATGGGTTCCAGATCTCAACATGTAAAATGAATAAATTGTTCGCGTTTGTAATTCGCATGAATATCAAGGACAAACAACATGCGTGCGTTATGCTTTTGACATGCGGACAAATTTCGGACGAGCATTCGCCAAGTTATGTGAGGCGTATGTTCAGTTTCAAAGCATACATTTGAGATTAATATACATGAATATTTGAAATACATAAATTTTCTTCAAAAGAATTTGTTCATAATATTAAGGCCGCATTAATACTTCAGTCCATAATTAACATATGATATGTTAGGTTTTCTATAGGACTTTTGTAAGTATATAATATAAATATGTCATTGTCATGTTGCTGCTTTATTTTGAATGCGTTTGTTTGTTCACTCATGTTCTTAATACGTATACACCATCATTCATTGACTTGCAATTATTTGCAAGTCCGAACTTATAGGATCGCTTATAATTTTCCGAAAAATCACTTCCGGAACACTAATTAAACACGTGTTTCTTGCATTACATACAGCAACTGCAATTAATATCCGACATGTCCTTCCTTGCTTTCCCTGCGTTCCATACACTCAGTAGTACCAACATCAAAAAGAACAACGAAAATATCTGTACCAACCAACAAAAAACAATAAGAACTGCAAGCGCAATCAATTGGCAGACATAAAAAAAGGCAACAGCAAATAGCAACAATATGGCAACACCGCTGTCTGAAGTTTCCATTCCAACAAATTTATAGTTGCAAGCTACGTATGGCAGGTTTTGCCGCTGTGGCAACACAGATGTGCTCCAGCCAAGCGTGTTGCAAATGATTAAATGTTAATTGTTGTTGTCATTGAACGAAGCTGAATCTCTACTGCATCGTTGGGATGCTTAACGAATGATGCGGCAAAATGCAAAAATATAAACAAAATTTAAGGACCAAAACAAAAAAAAAAAAAAAAAAAAAAAAATGTGAAAAAAATTGTTCATTGCAACATATAATTAAATACAAACACTTCTATCTATGTCGATGTTCCATAGATCTCCAAACAACTTTGCGCATCTTCGGTTTTAATGCCCTCATATGTGGACATAAGTTTTCCAATTCAACTACTTGCTGATTTTTCGATACTTCTCTTAAATATTGGTGCTAAAAAAATTTCTCTATTTCATTTTTCTATTTACCACCACAGGCGCGATAAAACTTACAACAAAAATTTAAAATAAAAAAGATTTGACTAAACATGAAAACTTTTATGCCGTAATTTCCAAATTTATTACTTCAGGAGTAATTTTTCAATAGGGTTTTCTTATTTCCACTCACAACCATTATCATGCTTAAAAGTATTCTCCACTTCAAATTCCAGTGCAAAGAAGGCATATTTCCAAAGGAAACTCGTGATCAAAAAATGCAGTTTCGTACTAAATGACACATTTCCATCTAATTTCTATGTTTCTGTTAAAATTTTGTATAGTCGCCGAAGGAAACTTTAATATTTTTTATACGCTTTGTAGGCAGTGCTGTCGTTTCCACTTCAATTGAAGTGTTTTGCTCCTTTTTTATCAAAAACACTTCGCCACTTCCCCTTTCATAAAATCATTTCACTTTTTCTTGAATCCAAAATTTGCCTTAAAATTTGTCTATTCTTTTTATGAGAGTTCATAAACATACCTTTTTGTATGACCTATGCCTGCCCTGACTGAAAAGTAATTTGCTATTTAAAAATATATCAAGAGAAAAAAGCAAAACTACGATATACCTCACGGGAAACTTTTTGTAGAGAATTAAATTTGCGATCGAAATAGTTTATAGACCGAAAAAAGCAAGCAAAAATTTCGAATTCTTGTGTTTTTTTATTTTTGCCTATAACTGTTTTAGGGTCAGAGATAGGTAAAAATATAGCAGAATATTATAAAAGTAGAGAAAATTTCCTTTAAAATGCTTCATTGAAAAATTTAGGGTGGAAAATTGTCAAAAAAACACGTCTTACGTGAAAAGTGTATTATGTCTAAAATACTTAGAATCATTCAAAGAATACGTTTAATTTTTGGGTACATTTTATAATTTTTAAAAAATTGCTCAAAAAAAATCCAAAAATTCTGAAAAAATTCACACGTGTTTTTTGGACCATTGAAGCATGTTTTGCCTTATAAACTTTTTTCGTAAGATGCCTTGTTTTGAGTAAAAACCGTTTTTTCGAACGCATAAACAAAATTTCCATGTTCGAGTTGCCAGCCATATTGCGGTAAATTTCTGACCTAAGAAATTTTTTATTTATTTTTTTCATATTTTTTCAAAATATATTCTTAAATTTGGTTACGTGTAACATAAAAATGAATGAATTGAATAAATAAAATTGCGATTTATGTTTTCACTTCGATAATGCTTCACTTTTTCTGAATTTAACTTCGCAACACTTCACTTTTTACAAAATTTCACTTCGCTCAAACTTTTCAAAACGACAGCACTGTTTGTAGGTGCTTACACATCATGCTTGCAGAGCGCAGTGCGAATATTGACCGGTGAAAAAAGTGTGAGATATAAGGCTTTAAGTGGAACGTTTTTTTCTCAATACGGAAAGTTTGTTTAAGATGGAAATAAGCCTTTTTAAAACATCACTCATCACTTATGTGGCCAATCCAGTCCTCACCTACGGCTCTTTCGTAGGTGGGAGCACAATAAAACAAAACTGGAGTGAGTTCAAGGGACTGCATGTGTTGGTGAGATCCTGCCCAACCGCAGCTCGCAGCGTTCGCATCTGCTCCTACCAACTTCATTCATTAAAACCGCTGCCTTATGCAGTGCAATTAAGCTCAGAGAAGCCGGTTGCTTATTGCCAAAGGATTATGGTCACAGCTCTTTCCTTGATACCCTGCTAGTCAAACTTTCTTATTCCCTACAGATTGAAGTTTCCAGTGGTGATTTCACAGCCACCATATACACTGATGGTTCGAGAATGGACTGTGGCATGGGTGTATTTTTAAAAGACTCAAATTTATCTTAATGTTTTAGCTTATCCAATTCAGCTAGCTTTTCCAGGCAAAACTTTACGCCAATCTCAAAGCCTGCATGCTAGTAGAGATCACTTATCTCAGCTATAGACAAATGGCTATCTTCTCTAACAAGGCGCTAAACTCAATATCAATCAAATCGAAACTGGTTGAAAAATACAGACAAAATTTAATTTACCTAGGACGTCAATCTGAACTTACACTCGTTTGGGTTCCCGGTCGTAGGAACAATGAGGATAACGAAAAGACTGATGAACTAGCAAGACATGGCTTCTCTCTAGACAGGACATATTCTGAGTGTGTATTCACTCTGATAATTCTAGTGAAGAAAACACTTTCTCGCATTTCCACACCGACGCAAATGTCAGATAGAAAGCTTTAGAAGCATGCAGAGCAATCTGGCCTTCATTTAACAATTCAAAAGCATTAGACCTGCTATCAAGATATCGCATCGATATTGCAAGAATCGCTGCAGTTTGCACTGAACACTGGGCCATCGGCGAAAGACTGTGTATCCCTTTTATTTCTTTCAATCGGAGTTGTGAGAAGAAATCTCTCGATCGTTCGCCGATATTGATATTGGCCCCCGCTCAACTACATCAATAGAACACACTGGATATAAACATCCTTCACAGTTTATTTTAAAAAATATATCTAGTTCAGTCCCTGACAACCCCTTCTACAAACCAGCCCGATCACTTATGTGATATTAAAATGGCACTAACAGTGCTGATTAAATTGAATTCTCTATTCCTTATTTATGTTACTTTATGATGCGTATTTTGAAAACATAAATCAAAAGTTAAACTGTGAAGAAACGAGTGAAACCGCCTTCAAATTATATTTTTCATAATCTGCCTTAAGACTTTAGATGTTTTCTATTGTGAACAAATTTTATTTTTTAAATGTAAATTTTTTTTTATTTCTCTTTTTTGGAGCTATTTAGGGAAGCTCCCCCCTTATCTATAGCATTCCATCACTTTAAAGGATTGAAATTTTTCAGGTCTCTAAATGCAGCTCCTTTGGTTGAGTATCAAATAAGAAAATGTATTTTTAAATTCAATTTCTACGGATTTAAGTGGATTTTTACGCTGCTCTGCTTGTTGGGTAAAAATTCAATTTCCTCAATGTGCTGACCTTGAAATAATCTTTCGCATATCCTTGAGATTTTGTGCAAGTTTCACTTGCATTTTAAGCGTCGATTTAGCGTGCTGGCTCCCCACGGAATCAAGATAAGTTTGTTGATGAATTTGTTGGCATCATCATCAACATCAGCCAACGTCTTTATCGCTTGGAAAGGTGTGCAAAAAGTTGTTTTCATCCTTTCAGTTAATTAGTTAATTTATATTAAAATTCATGACTGCACTGAGATTACTCCTCAAAGATGTTATAAAGACGGCAAGAAATTGTAAGCAGCAGCAATGTAAGGGGAAATGTCTGCGTGGCAGACGTGTTTGGTGCAAACAAGGCCGCACGCAAAGGGTAGTGGGACAAACTACTCCTTCGATGGGTTTTATGTGCTTCTTCGTAACCATTGAACAAAAAAATTTGTATTTGTTAAATCTAATATTTTTCCTCTCAACGCCCCATAATGTTTTTCTGCGCACGACCTTCAGTAGGTAAAAGGAAGAATAAAGTTTTGTTTATTCGAGTATCTGCATGTTGAGATTTCTCAGACGACTGATTCCTATAAGAAAAAAATAAAAAAAAAGTTTATAAATATGCCCCAAAAGTTTCGCTACTTTTGGGTGATTTTGAACATTTCATTAAGGATATTTCTAAATCCTGATGTAATAGAGCGATGCAGCGGATTCGGATTCTACATCAGAAAATACGTCGGAAACGATTATTTAATTTTTTGGCTTGTCCTTGTAGGTTAATGTAATGTATATAAATTAAAAACTGATTAGACATGCGATTGTGTAGTAATTTTTCAATTTACATTGCTATTTACTCATTCCGTCATCTTCAGCAAATTTTCCCGCATAAAACTTATCATCAACACAATTACCCACCGATGTCTTGATATGCCCTCTTTGCATAGTTCTTTTTTTTTCATTTTCGTAGAGTTGCCATGCTATCTTAATTATAGAAAACTGGACAATATTTTTAAACTTTAGAGATTTAAATTTTAAAATTGAAAATATCTATATATTAATACGTGAACAGTTTTTTTTGCGCCCCTTTTGCGAGCTAACCATTGAACCGATTTTGGATATATTTTTTTTATATGAAAGGTATTGTGGTGTAGAATGCACGAATCCAAAAATTATCCTCATAAGTTGCCATTAAGGTATTTAAAAACAGGATCATAGTTTCCCATGTAATTACAACAACAGCATGCGCAATGTTATGCTGTGTTGTTAAGAAAGTGAATGACACAGTGGAGTGAGAGAAATTTTGTTGTTGTTGTTTTTCTCTTTCTTGCAAAAACCTGTTTCGTTGCACTCTGTACTGTTGGTCTTTTATCGATATTTTTGACGTTTCTCGATACTTTTGGACTTTTACCGATATTTTTGATGTTTCTCAATACTTTTGGACTTTTATCGATATTTTGGATGTTTCTCGATACTTTGGAACTTATACCGATAGTTCGGATGTTTCTCGATTCTTTTGGACTTTTACCGATATTTTGGATGTTTCTTGATACTTTTGGATTTTTATCGATATTTTGGATGTTTCTCGATACTTTTGGACTTTTACCGATATTTTGGATGTTTCTCGATACTTTTGGACTTTTATCGATATTTTGGATGTTTCTCGATACTTTTGCACTTTTATCGATATTTTGGATGTTTTTCGATACTTTTGAACTTTTATCGATATTTTGGATGTTTTTCGATACTTTTGAACTTTTATCGATATTTTGGATGTTTCTCGATACTTTTGGACTTTTATCGATATTTTGGATGTTTCTCGATACTTTTGGACTTATACCGATATTTTGGATGTTTCTCGATACTTTTGGACTTTTACCGATATACATACCGATGTTTATCGATACTTTTGAGATCTTTTTGATATTTTGGATGTTTTCCGATAATTTTTGGCACAAGCACTACACCAATTTTTATGTTATTCGGTTTTAGGATTTACTGAGCCTGCTGCATATAAAAAATGTTGCTACGATTAATGAATACTTAATGTTCTGGCTTTCTTTTTTACCAAACGGTACTCGGAAAAAGTGTATCTATCTCAAAGGAAAAGGCCAAATTTTGGCCACAGGCGATACTAGTATAAGTTAAATTGTTTTAACCACAGCCAAGGTTCCATGCAAAAGTGAAAGCATAATTTTTCCAATGCTAGTAACTCATTTGAAATGATTTAATTCATAACTCTTTAATACGCCATGAACGGTCTGTGTCATAAACTTTTGGCCCCAATGGCCTTTGATCAGAACAGTAGTAAAAAGCAGAGATTAACTAAAATAGGTCTGATGAGGCTATATACATATATATATATATTAGGCCGAAAATTGGCAAAGAGTATAGCAACAAAAAAAATCTATAAAAAATTCTAAAAAACTTTGCCCAAGAAACCATGGGACAAAGATCAATATCGAGCCGCCGTAAATTGCGTTGAAGTTTTGATGTACTACTTACCTTTAAATACAATAAGAAAAATAAAAAATTAAAATTTTTTTTACTTGTTTTATAAAATTATTCAATGTATTTGAATTTTTTTTTTTTTATTGAATTTTAAAGTGCTACATCAAAATTTCAACGCAATTTTCGGCGGCTCGATATTGATCTTTGTCCCATGGTTTCTTGGGCAAAGTTTTTTAGAATTTTTCGTAGATTTTTTTGTTGCTATACTCTTTGCCGCAAAAAATTTGACCCGGAAAATATATAGTAAGTTCGGGTAATGTGATATAGGCATTTTTGTTTTCTAAATTACACGTAGTTTTCAAAGCAAAGCTGCTACCACTTTATGTATTATGTTTTATTGATTTATTGTGCAGAATATTATGATTTTGGAGTTCTTTAGCGTAAGTTAATCTTAAGCTATTTCAATAAAATTGAAAAAAGGCAAAAAAAGTTAAAAAATAAAATTGGCGGGTCATGTGATATACTATATTGCATAGACCAACAAATTGCATTTTCGGCAAAAAGATCGTCTTGTTATAAATATACTTAAGGGAGAAGTCAGGTAGTTTTTTTAAAAAAAAAAAAAATTTTTTTTTTCCTGTTTCGGATATTTTAAACCCTCAAGAATAATGTAGAAACCTTCTTTTCCCTCAAATGTTATCGGATAGTAATTAAAAACTAGTGTACATTTGTTGTCGAATTGTGCTCTTCTGTCGTAAAAACACGCGTTTTGCAAAAGTCCTATTACTTCCCGACTCGTGCACTTATAATTGCACCAAAAAACATAAAGTTCAATGCTAAGGTTTTGAAGAAATAATTATAATATGTATTATTGTGTCGATAATATTGATAATTTGTTGTGAAATCTTTAAACGCGTTTTTCTCAGAACAGTGTTTTTTGAACTGGTACCCACGATTCCGGCTGATCTACTGTACCGATTTACTTCAATTTTTTTTTTAAATGTTCGTAATAGATTTGGCTATCTTGGGTACTAGAATCAATACTGTCAATAAATATTTAACAATATTATTAACAAAAAACGAGGTTGAAAAAGACCAAAAAAATTGAAAATTGCACTACTTGTTTATTTATCAATATTTTTTTTCCAGTTCTAGTACCCAAGATAGCCATTCACATGTACTTTAAAATCAATTTGTTTTTTGTGTTTCAGATGATCTGAAATCGTGGGTACCACATCAAAACCGGCTTACTTCCGGTCGCCCATATCTTCACCGGAAGTCAACGAAAATTGAAAATTTTTTTTTTTTTGCTACTTAAAAATATGTACAATAACATATAAAAACATCAAAAATGTTGAATTAAAATTTATATGAAAAAAAATTGTTTCGCAAAAACGCTACTTCTACCTGACTACTCCCTTAAGTTGTGGAACTGGTTCTTCAGGTATGGAGTGATAAACATTACTAAAATCGCTTTTACAAAGCTTTAGCTCGTTTTTCTTAAAAACTGTGACCTTTATATAAAAATGTTGAACCAACAAATTGTTAATAAGGAAAAACGTTTTAGATTTGGGCCAAAATACCATCGTGCCAAACATTTTGCATTGCAAGTGGAACATCAAATATTTTCGGTGCCAGAAGTGCACTATACGAGGGTTGTCTTTTATATTTCGGTATTGAGCAACACTAATGTCAATAGCTAAAATCTGGCAACACCATAATAAAGTTTGACATTTTTAGCATAAACGTACTCACAACGTTTTGATGTACAAGTGCTATTTGTTTTGTTTACAGTGAGTTAAGAAAATAAATTTTTCCATTGATAATTTAAGCGATTAATAAATTATGGGGTATCCAACGAGAACAAACCTTTTTTACGGCCAGATGTGCATGCAATATTGAATGTATGCTGGTCCCACTAATGCCTAAGGCTGACTCAATCTCACGATAGGTCACATGACGATCTTGTAATATCAGTTAGCGCACAGCATCAATGGTTTCCGGAACAACAACTGATTTTGGACGACCTTCACGAAATTCGTCTTGGAGTGAACTACGACCTCGGTTCACCATACCATCGATAAACACTGGTCCTTGATGGAACGTCATCGCCAAAAATTGAATTAAGTTCATCGATGCACTGTTGTTGAGTTAATCCACGTCGAAAGTTGTAAAAAATAATCGCACGAAAATTTTCACGATTTAATTCCATTTTTTGGGCGAGATGAATCTTTTAAGTTACTGTAAACAACACAAATAGCGCTCGTATGTCAAAGTGTTCTGAGTACGTATAACCTCAAAAATGTCAAACTTTACGATAGAGCTGGCAGTTGCCAGATTGCAACACTAGGGTTGCCCAATCCCGAAATATAAAAGGCAACATACGTATCACATTACCCGAATTTCAGTTTTAAAACAATCAGGTTATTTCTGAAAAGCACACTCCAGCAAATAAAAAGTTCAATTGATTTACGGTTAGGTACTAGCAGAATTTAATATTTCGGCTATGATATCAATTTTAGTTTAGGCTAGATCCTAACATAAAGCACACGCAAATAAAGTTTTTATTCACTGCTAAATCGATTTTACAACACTGAAGGCAGAATAAATAAAGGTGGGCGCTCAAAAACTTGCAGCACGTTTCTTTTTCAGTTACTGTGGTGTTGACGAAAAAATCATTATCGAGAGTTGTTTATTTAAGAAGATATGCTGGTATATCACATTACCCGCCTATATCACATTACCCGAAGTTACTCTATATATGTAGGGTTCCAATTTAATAAAACTTTTCCTTTAATTCACATTTATTGATTTAACATTTAATTTTTCTTTTACAGTATTTATTGAGTTTTACACTGTTTCTTTTCATTTCAACTTTCAATTCTTATTTTTAAGTTTACATTTCTTTCGCTTTTTCTTAACTTCTACTTTTACGTACTTCCTATTCGCTGGTCCGTCTGCAGCTGTCTGTTGTCCGTTTTATTTGCACGATGCTACCCACGCTTCGTCAAGTCATCGTTCGTTCAGTGTTTTGTTATTTTAAATGTTGTCTGTCTGATTTTAAAGTGTTGTCCTCTGTCTTCTGTCAAATTCCCCTTTAGTGTTCACTTCCATTTCGTAACTGTCTACGTCCGTTTTGCCCCAATCCCACATATTTGTGTATGTGGTAATAGCCGAAACATTTCGTCGGGTTAAAACTACAATTAGACATCTACATTTTTCAAGTTTTGAGAAAAAAGCGTTGTATTAATTGAATATTCAAAATTAACAGTCTTAAAAAGAAACTTGAAATCATTTAAATTTGTGACAATCATTTAATAGAAATTATGTGTATTAAAATTTCAGTCAACTTGAAGACAATTTTTCATAAAAAACATATTGGTTGTATTAAATGGGATTAAGTTTATATCATCCTGACTAAAAGTCATTTATATAAAGTTTCAGTATACAAATACTACTGATTTCGAAATCCCTTTCAAATGTTGACCAAATAGTTTTGAAAATCAAAATAAATAAAAAAACGCAAAAAAACCAAACTGTCTGAAATGAGAAAACCATATTTTTCATACAAACTTAAATTGGGTTTATTTTTATGGTTATTTGAAGTGAAAAAAGAGGTGGTAACCTTATGTCATCCCTTTAATAAATAATGTAAACGCAATCACTTCATCTTAATCGCTTAGTTTGCCGCTTTTTGCACTTGAAGTTGATTTCTACCGAGACGTTGCAATCTTTTACATGGAACGACGACAGTGTGTGTGAAGGGCGGGAAAAGGGTGGGGGTGAGTTGAGGAAATGGAAATGTTCAAATGAAAAAATGGAGCTTGAGATATGCTTGCTAATTATTTATGCAGGCGTTAATGCATAAAATTTAAATTGTTTTGAAAGAGGCTGAGGTTTACAAGCTGTTGGATAGGGATGAGTGGGCATGCCGGACGATCCATTAGATGCTCATTTTATTTATTCGTTTTTATTGTTGCTCCATTAAAGCTGCAGCGATGACAACTGGCTTGATAAATGTTGTGAGTGTTGCCAACTAAATGGACTTTTGTGTGGTTGCAAAAGTTGCATAAATAAACTTTCTGCGGTTATAGACAATCTACTCCCCCCATACCTTCAAGCTAAATTTTAAAGTTTCGGCAAAAACAGAAAAGTTTTGGTTTATGAGTGGTCTTCAAGTAAAGAAACGCTGTGACCAACAAAATGCGGAGTCTTGAACCTTCTTTTGGTTACTTTTTTTTTCATCACATGAATATTAATGAAGCGGTCTGCATAGCTTGAAGGTTGCGCATGAAAGTGGTCAATCTGTAGGAAGTATTTCTGGTTTAGGATTTTTAGTTTCTTTTTGGTTTAAGGATGTTTGAAAAAAAAAAAAAATACCGACGTATCTTTTAAATCTGCAGCCCTGCTCTTCGGGCTTATATTTTTTTTTTTACCTTTGCACAACCCAACAAACTCAAGCAAACAGCAACAGGAAAAAAATAGCAACTACGAAACCACGATTTCCCTTCCACAAATTAAATTTTAAATTTGTATCCTGTATTTTTTTTTTTTTTTTTTGTGCGCATATCCTTTTTATAATTTTTTTGTGCTGTTGAGTTTTATCTATGAGTGTTGTTAGAGTTTTCTTTTCGTTCACTTTTCCTTTGCAAAAAAAGGTAAATTGAAAAAGCCACGGTCTACCATGTTGAAACTTTAAGCGTTAAAATTATGAATGGGTCTTGATATGTTGTATTCTTTTTAGCGGTAAAACTTATACATACATACATATGTGTATACGTATGAATGATGGTACAAAAGCACAGGCAAAATGTGTAAACAGATGTATTAATTGTTTTGATCATTACGATTTGGAAAAAACAACCCGATTGAGATTGTGACTTGAATCCTAAAATGAAACAAATATAAAGTTCACTGCATCTTGTGCCATTGCGGCATCACACAAACCGAAGTCAATTTGGTGAATTTATCATCTGGGACCAGAACCGAAGTTTTTATATTGTAATTGAGGAGTAGCCTAAGTACCATTTCGAGGCAAAAGTAGTATCATAATATGAAAGTACCTGGAGACCGATCCCTGCTCGGTCAACAATCTTATCTTATCATTTTAGTCGATGTTTTTATTCATAGCTATTTTTTTCAATGAAATTCGTACCTTTTCACCTCCAAAGCTTTCAAAATGATAAATTAACCGATGAGAAAAATAATAAGAAAAAACTCGGAAAATATCGAATGGTATAGAAAAATATCAAGAACTCCAAATTTTTTAAGAGAATTAGAATGACCTAAAATAAATAAATGGGATATGCCACGCACCCAAAATATTTCGCCTCTTGTATGGGGGCTGAAATATCTTACCATCATGCCTCGGAAAGTTCATTAAATTTTTTTTTGTGCATGAGTTATTAACTAAAATTTTTATTTTGGTAAAAAGTGGGCCTTACCATTATTGAACAAAGCCCACTTTTCGTTATGCTTTAGATACTTGTAATCCAGGTCCGCATACCAAATTTCATCAAAATATGTTGTACCATTTGCGAGAAATAGCATTTAATTTGTTTTACTTGTATGGGAGGTTCCACGCGCACCGGTGATATTTTGCCCACTTTCAGGTCGTAGGTGCCTAATAAAAAGTAGATTCCCTATAGTTAAATTCAGAAAGATTGCTTTAGTAGTTTTCTTTTTATAGCGTATTATATTTTTGTGTGCGGTGCCACGCCCTCCAACGAGTTTTCCTAATATAACAGCACATCACATATTGATACTTCTTTTCAGGGGTAAAATCTTTGAAATTTTCATTAAAATTGTTGAAGTCGTTTTCGAGTAATATTGAATCAAAATTTTCAATGGTTAAAAAAGGGGCGTGGCACTTCTTCGATCCCGCCCACTTTTCGGTTATTACAAGGCATTGATATGTAGTACCTACATACCAAATTTCATAAAAATATCTTGTAACATTTGCGAGAAATAGCATTTAACGTATTTTGCTTGTATGGGAGGTTCCACGCGCAATGGCGACATTTCGCCCACTTTCAAATCAGAGATGCCCTATTGCAATTAGGCTCCTCACAGTTAATTTCAGAATGTTTGCTTCATTAGTTTTCTTTTTATACCGTTTTATATTTTTGTGGGCGGTGCCACGCCCTTCACCGAGTTTTCCCAATATAACGGCATATAACATATTAATACTTGTTTGCAGGGGTAACTTCTCCTAAATTTTCATTAAAATTGTTGGAGTCGTTTTCGAGTAATATTGGATCAAAATTTTCAAAGGCTAAAAAGTGGGCGTGGCACTTCTTCGATCCCGCCCATTTTTTGTCCGTTATGAGGTATTATTAACCCGTACGCGCTCACCAAATTTCATCCAAATACCTTGTATGGTTTACGAGTTATTACTTAATCAAATTTAAAATTTAAGGCTGTGCCACGCCCTCTGGTGAGCATTTACAAAGTTCAAACTTAGCTCATTCTTCATTGTATGCTAATATCTAACACTACTCCAAGTTTCATTAAAATCGCTGTAGCCGTTTTCGAGAAAAAATTTTGGCACAGAAATAAGTACAAAGAAACATACAATTTTATCTCGTATAAGAAGAGAAGATAGGTAACATTTTGTTAGAAATTAATAAAGTTGTTTTCTGTTTTCACTAAAAATTTACTTCATATTGTGAAATTGATGTTTTTATGTTCGATGTTTTTGAATGTTTTTTATATGTTCAATGTTTTTAATGTTTTTATTTAAAATAATAATTAAATTCAACAAAATTCAGTTAAATTAAATGCAGTAGATTATTTATTAATTGTAAGTTTTTTAATGTGTTTAACAATATATTTTTTCCTTTTTTTCTTTTTGTGTTTAAAAATGTTTTGCATTGTTAATAATTCAAATTTTTGTATTTTTTGTGTTTTTAAAAAATAAAGACCCCTGAAGAAGTCGCCAAAAAAGTGACGAAACGTCGGGAAAAAATTGACTAATAAATGATTTTTTAGTGCAATTAGAAAGAACTGGTCAAAAACCTCCAAAATCGCAAATATTAAATTTAAAATTGACCCAAACCATTCGAAGAATGATGTCATTATGTTGAAAAAATTATAACAGTCAAATAACCGACTATTAGGCACATAAAAAGAATGACATTACTTTCGAAATGGTACTTAGGCCCTTTGGTACGGCCACTCCTCAATTGTAATTTGCTGTACAATAAGTACCAAGGTTTCAATAATTGAAAACATTCTAAATGTTTTGCCGTGGATGTAAGCAGCTCTGAACCGTTTTTTGAGTGTAGAAGGATTTTAACACATTTTACGTTGCCTGGAATAGCAGCTAATACAATAAAGATATGTACATATTTTGAAATGACAAGAGGGGCCTTATCTTGCCAGAGGTCAAATTTTAGTTTTTGATACCATGGGACAAATTTTAAAGAGAACGCAAAATAATCACTTCAAAAATGTTATGAACTGACGAAGTACTGGCAGCTTGAATTCTGTAGTTCAAAAAATATAATTCAGTTTAAAGTTTGAAATTTTTCGGGTTAAAGTTCGTTAGGGTTCGGTAAAAACAAATTTTTATACTATTTAGCGATTAATATGTCAACTCAAACCATCTCCAATTCATCTTGAGCTGGTAGCCTTTGGTGTACTGAAAATTTTACTCTGCCAAGATAAAGTGCCTTTTGCCACGACGCACAGTGTCTCGTTTTATGTGCTTGACGTGAAAAATTCAAGATCTTAATTTTAAATTTTTGTATGCAGAAGTGTTTAAATATGTCCACTTACCTCCAAAAATGTATCTTTATGTTCTTTGGTTAACACTTATGTCGTTTTCTTTTCTCAAAAAAATGTTACACTTTCTCTTATTTTGTAGAAGGTTCAATTTCCTATAAGGATCTCTCCGAACTGTTTTTTCGTCCGACTTACCGTTCATGAGATATAGCGTCTTGAAAATCATTCATAATTAAACATTGTACTATGCGCAGTACTATGTTCAGTTTTGAATGATTTTCGAGTCGCGATATCTCATGAAGGGTAAGTCTGACGAAAAAACGTTCTACAAAATGCGAGAAAATTTTTTTTCTAGGACGAACCTTTTTGGAGCTTTTTTTGAAAAAACGGTTTTTTTCTAAGTTTTAGGTTTGTTTAAGAAATATCTCCCTGAAAAAAAAAAAATCATATGTAGACTGAAGTGCTAGTAATTCCCTATCATAAGATATTTTTATTTTTATTTTAAACGTGTGACTTGACGTTCATGAGTTATCGTAGTTTTAAGCTCAACACATCACTGTGCCTATTCATAAGCGGCATGCACAATTTACTAATTTTTTTCAAATTTTGAATTAGGATATCTCCTGAGTTATAAGTCGTACGAAAACAGTTTAAAGGGCATTTTTAAAGAATAAAGCTACAATATTGGTAGACAATATTTTTCTCTAAATGTAACCGTTAAAGAGATATTTGTAAAAAGCTGATTTTGATTGCCATTTTTCCAATATGGCGGCACGAGCGAACACGATTCGAGGTAGCAAAGTTGAAATTCTGAAAGAGCACATCGACATCTATAAAATAACCCATTTGCGAAAATCCCGCAAAACTTTCCAGGTAACATCATTTTATTCTCCCAAATGATTGTACTACTGGTTTTCGTTTTGGTTGTTAAATCTCTACATGTTACATGACATTTACGATTTTATTATCTATATTTCGCTTTAATTTCATTATTCTTAAGTTTTAAGCATTTCTTCTTGCTTTTGGTGACTCCTAATGAAATTTTCCGTAGGTCATTTGCAGAATACTTTAACCCATTATAACTCAGTTTTTGGGAAAAGGGCCAAAAATGATCAATAAAAACAAAGAAAGAGATGTCCTTAAAATATTCCCTGTGTAATTTCATTATGATCCCCGAACAACAAGATTTATCCAAAATGAAGCCTTAAAATTTTATAGAAGGATAAAATTTTGAATATACAGTTCCTTTGGAAAGAAGCCTTTAACATCGCTTTAGCACTGTAATAACTCTTTTTACAAAAGTGCAACCCAACTTATACAATTAAGTACTTAGAACAACCAGTGAGTTTTTTCAGCAAAATTCCATGCTAAGCAAAAAGATTTAATTTTATTCCATGCTTAATGAAAGGATCAATGCGTGTAGTTTTTTTTGTTTTATTTGTTACAAGGACAATAACTTCCGTTGACTTAACAATTCACTCATAAATCTTTTATCCGTAGTTTTGATTCCGTATTAATTGGATCTGACTATTTTTCTTTTTTAATCATTGTTTTTACAGAGCTGGAAAGTTTATTCATTTCATTTTCATGCGCGCTTTCAATTTGCATCACTGAATGCAACATCATGAATGTATCGGAAGGAGATGGGGGGCGGGGGTGTTAGTTTTATTGAATTTTTTAACTGCATTATATTAAAAGTTTTTATTCGTGAATGCAAACAATATTTTATATTTTGAAACGATTATCTGCGAGCGGTTGGTAAAGAATGGGTGAATGGGGTTACCGCTCTGGAAAGCAAAAAAAATTATTGTTAGGATGTGGTGACAAAGAGTTGCATAGATTAAAAGTAAAAATTTTGTGCAGGCTTCAGAAGGCACGAATCTGGAAAATTTAAGTCAAAAGCTGCGCATGAGTGAGCAAATACTAAGCGAGCAGTTGCAGTTTGTGTGTGTGGTGTAGTTTATATTTTTGTGTGAAAAAACGATAGATTCATATGTGGATTAGTTGGTAGCACTGCGTCAGTGGAAAATTTGTCAAAAATGCGAAAAACTGGAAACATCAAATAAGAAAAAACTGAAAGCGACAACAAAAAAAGCCATATGTGTTTGTGTCAGTGTACCGGAAAGCGGATACGGATATAGAAATCGAAACGTGTGCAAAGCATCCAAGCGAAAGAAGCCGGCATAAATACACACACATACACTTGCATTGGTGTATGTATACAATTTGTCTTTGGTTTTCGGTTTTTGGGGCGAACTCGAGATGCGCGCCGCGGTTACTGCGGCTGCTTGAGAAATGTGCAGCTCATGACGATGCAGATAAAAGACATGGAACGTACGACAAGGCAGCCCACACGCACCAATTTTATTTTTGCCCAGCTATCCAAAAGTTGTTCAAACAAATTTCCATTAATTAAACCGAATATACATAAGTGGCTACAGAATTCTTTGGTTTCATTTAATTGCAACTTTTTGTCGACGATGAGTACTCTTTCCGTAGTACATACTCGTACATGTATCACTGTGTCAGAATGCAGTACATAACGAAATGAATGATCATTTAATTTAATTTAATCGTTATCTTTGCGTTTTAATTAAAAAGTTTTAAATATAAAAAATGAACTTGAAGACTTTTTGTGAAGTTCGTCATAGCTATCGCAGTCCGTCTATGAATTCTGACCAAATATGCGTAAATTTGTTTTGTAATTTTAAGCCTAATCGAATTTCAAATTCTATTATACCATATTCGTTATTCACATCATTATATTGTGAGGAAATCTTTGTTTATTCTTAGCTTAAGTGGCACTGCCGTCGAATTACAGATTTTCTGCCTCATCATCTTAAAGATAAAAGATACTTGTACCTTTTGTGTTCATTGCAATTAGCCACAAAGTCAGTGACCTACGACGAAACCAGAACTGCGCAAAACGACTTAACTATGTAGAGCCCAACCTGAAGCAAAAAACAAAAAACATTAAAGGACGAGAATGGTTTTCAAGTTGCGAGAAAAGTGTTTAAGAGAAGAAGACGAAAACGGGGTAACACTTGATACAAGTCGGGCAATGGTAATGCTCGTTCCTCTTGTTGTGTCTGTAATGTTTGATTTTTTGGCTCGTTTGTTTCGTTAACTGCAACAACTTTTGCTACAAAATCAGGTTTTCTTCTTGGTTCTTTATTTTTGTTAAACTATTTTTTGTTCATTTTTAGCATAGTTTTGAATGTGTACACCTGGTGGCTTTAATGTAATGTAAAAAAGAAAAAATTGTATAGCATACTCAGTTTGTAACTTTTGGGTGATTTCTTATGATTTTTGGAAAGTACTTAAAAATAAAAGGTATCATTACTCACCAATGACAAATGTTGCTGTTAACCACCAAAAGCTATGGCAGGTTGCTCTTCCATAGTCGTATGCATAACTATTGCTTCTGCTACGCACGCGTGCACTTTCGGATAAAACACCTTGTTGCATATTGACTAGAGTTTCGCGTTGATTTTTTGTCTTTTCGGTTTAAGTTCAATGTACTTTTTTGTTTAGTTTGAATTGTTTTATTTAATTTTTGTTTTGTAAAAATGCAAATCTTTATACAATTAAAATGCGTCTGAAACCTTGTCGCTTAAATTAACTTTTTTAAATATAACCAAAGGAACATGATGAGTAATATATTCCAATGAAATATACTTATATATGAAAAATATGTTTTTCTTAAGAATTTGTAAATTGTTTTTACCTTTAAACAATTGATTTACATTAAGGGGTTCGAACACTGTAAACGCTTTAATTTCAGGTGGTTTTTATTGTATTAATTAAGAAAAATTGGCTTGACATATAAATATAAAACTTTGTATATGTATTAATTGAAGTAAGTACTACAGGAAAAAATTTGGTATTTTTTTTATGTATCGAGTTTGGCCAAAGTCCTCCGTCAAATATGATGCACCTAAAAATTTGATGCCAGTGGCGTTGACAGCATTGCAACAAAACGGAGCGTCTAATAGCAAAAACCCAAAAATATTTTTTAAGTACATATAAATGACTATAGCTTGACGTAGGAGATTTTGAAAATATCAATTTACAAAAAAATTACAACCGATGAAAAAAAAAAATGTCATGAAATTTTCTCTAAATAAAAGTTCATAAAAAAATATTAAAAATGTAAAAAAACCGCTACGTCCTGCCGTAGAGACATGTTTTTTCTGCAAAATGCTGTTAGGATCAAGTCGATGGGACAAAAACTCTTCAAGTTATGCTGTCAACGCGGTTAAAAAAAGTGGTTTCATAAAACGGCGTTTTAAGTATTAGAAGAGACAAATTGAATCAACATCAAACTTTATCATGTAGTACTAACTTCTATTAATACATATACAAAGTTTTATATTTATATGTCAAGCCAATTTTTCTTAAGGGGGGCTTCTCATGTAAAATTTTCAAAAAATCGATTTTTTTTTTTTTTTTTCATAGGTTGATAGAATAACGTCTTGGGAGCATATTTCCACAGTTTCATGACTCAACTCTAAATATTATGGAAAATATGATTGATTGAACCAGCGAGCTCATGTAAATTTTTCAAAAAATCGATTTTTTTTTAAAACTCTAAATCGTTTTTTCTCAAAACTATGGTTTTAAAATCGCGGTACACGATTGCGAAAAAACTACTTAACCGATTTTTGATTTCTAAAAGTGTTTTGCAGATTATAAATTGAACGAGTGCATGAATGTCTGAAATTGTGGAAAAAAAGTTATTTTATATACTTTTTAGCCCCATTTAGCGACAAAAAATGACGAAAAAATAGCACTTTTTTTCAAGACGTGATTTCAATATTGTAGAATCAAATTTTTTGGAGTTGCAGACATTCATGCACTCAGGGGAACCCTGTTGAATAATAAAAAAAATTTGTTTTATGTTTCAGATAAAAACTTTGGGCTCCACAATGTACCGCGATAAATCCGACTTATTAAATGTCGAGTGTGGCGTGTGGCCATTTTGTCATTTTAGTTTTTGAAAAAATGCTTTTTTTATAGTTCAAACATGTTCTTAAATATATGGAAAAAATTATTTGTGTGTGTTTTTATTTTGCGAGTGAAAAACAATCCCGAAAAACAACTACTTTTTGACGTGTTACATAAGAAGCCCCCTTAGTTAAAAAAATAAAAGCCACTTGAAATTAAAACATTTACAGTGTTCAAACCCCTTAAAATTAATAAAATGAAATTTCTCTGGCTCATAATGAAATTACTCCATTTAGCTGATGATGGCTACATTTTGAAATTTAGAAAAAAACTGTTAGTAGTGCAATGTTCGATTTTGAATGATTTTCAAGTCGCGATATCTCATGAAGAAAAAGTCTGACGAAAAAACAGTTCGAAGAGACCCTTATACAAAATGCATGAACAATTTTTTTTTGGGACGAACCATTTTAGAGCTATTTTGAAAAAACGGTTTTTTTCTAAATTTTAGGTTTGTTGAAAAAATATCATATGAAAAAAAAAATAAAAATTATATGTAACTTGTAGTGCAAGCAATTCCCTATAAAAAATATTTTTACTTTGAACGTGTGGCACACCGTTCATGAGTTATCGTAATTTTAAACTCACCACATCACTGTGCCTACTCATAAGCGGCATGCACAATTCACTAATTTTTTTCAAATTTTGAACTAGAATATCTCCTGAGTTATAAGTCGTACGAAAATAATCATGAGGTCATTTTTATAGAAAATTGTATAAGCGACAATATTGCACCACAATATTTTTCTCTAAATGTAACCGTTAAAAAGATATTTGTAAAGAACTGATTTTGGATCCAATTTTTCCAATATGGCGGCGCGAGCGAACACGACTCGAGGTAGCAAAGTTGAGATTCTGAAAGAGCACATCGAAATCTATAAAATAACTCATTTGCAAAAATCCCGCAAAACTTTCCAGGTAACATCATTTTATTCTCCCAAATGATTGTACTAAATTCAATTTGAAAAATTTAAATTTATTTCACGTTTTGCAATATTTGGCTGTTTCGGATCTTTTCTTTTGTATAAAATCCAATTTTAAATTTACTGCTGACTATTTAAAATTTAAGTTACTTGCGACATGCACGTTGAGGATAATCACAAATGTTCACTTTTACTTTTCAATTTTGTTGCCTTTTAATGCTCCAAGGTACCTCTATTACCGTAACCCATACTTAAAAATGAACTATTTGCCACGTTTATTCCCGACACGTACGCTTCACACAAACTCAGTTAAAATGTTTGCAAGGATGTGTGACTGTAATTGTTTTCAAATGCTATTTTCGTCCAATAGAAAGGCCTTGACTTTCATAAAAAAAAAAAAAAAATAAATAGTAAGTAGTTGCTGCTAATGAAATAAAATTGCAATTGAAGGAACAACACGTGGAAATAAAAAAATAAAAACAAAATTTTTAAACATTTTCTTTTTTGTTGCTTTGAATCCCTGACCTCTTTAAGCATGAGAGTCCTGAAGAGTTTTTATGCTAAGGTGAAGTGCCAGCTATAAGGCTAAAAGCACCCTCAGGTAATCCTCAAAGACAAAAGGCAACTGGTTCCACAGCTGCGACTCGCATACCAACTACAAGTGGTCAGTGGCACTCATGTGCGAAAGCGTAAAATTCTAAGAAACTTCAGCCTGGTACGAGTGCAAAAGAAAAGGAAGTTTTTATATAATCAAACGTTTCGATACTTCTCCTGGCTCGATAAACATCAAGCAGTATTTGAGTATGTTGGTAACAAAACACCAAATATTAGCGCGTGAAAGCTAACGAAGCGAAGGAGCTACCATAAAGTGGAAAGAAATGCACGAAAAATATGAAGGAATAAGGAGAAACAAAATCTAGGGCATTTTAATAAAATAAATCTTATTTTTCTTTGTGAAGTCGAACTGTAGGCTCTATGATGTTCAAAACCCCTTTAAAAGGATCAATTAAATTTTAAATGATTTCCACAAACTCAAATGATTTTAGTACAGAGCATGGTTTTTGTTTTCATCATTATACGAATTTCTAGCTTTGTAGAGAAAAGGTATAAAAGTACACACATGATTTTCTGATTTTCTTTTTTTTTTTTAATTTCTAATGCTGGAATTAGCCAAGAAGTAGCGTTTCGTAACGTAACGTCACGTTTGCCTGTCAACGTTGCATCCATTAGTGAAAACGGTAGGCAACGTTCGAAATGTCACCTCACAACTTAAAAATTACTTGAAAAATTCCAGTTGCATCCATTGTCATACTTATTTTAATTAATTTGTTCGAAAAAATCCATATATAACATCCAAATTTAATTTATTTTGAAAATCTAATTTCAACAGGTCTCAACGTTGCGTTCCGCTACTTTACGATTTCACAAATCGCTTACACGCTCCTGCCATTTGATAGATTTTGACAGAAGTCACGTTACGAAACGCTACTTCTTGGCTAATTCCACCATAAATCTGTCTGTGAGCTAAGTTGCATTGTTTAGGAATGACGCGACTGCATCAGCCCCAGCGCAGTGGTTGGAAAGGGTGTAGTAAAAAATTATAAAAATTGCAGTAAGACAACACTTTTATTTTACGTTTTCCCATTCTTTATAAATTATGACTGTGTTTTTTCGTTCTTTTTCGTAAACGTAGTTTATATTGCTTTTATCAAGCGCACTCGCTGGCGACTGAGTGCAGATATAAATCTTAAAAATTAAAATTTGTTGCTTTAATAAAAAATTTGCAGAGATGGAATATAACTAATATTTTAATGTTGTTGCTTTGTCTCTCTTTGCTATATATTTATTTTTTTTTTTGTTTTTATATTGTAGCTTTTAGTATGCAGACTGTAAGATGCACCGCATGGCGCAATAGCTTGGCCTCTGGCAAAAAGAAGTGCACAATGGGCTTATGTCCAAATTGTGTTACAATATTTGTAGTTTATTTGCTGAATAGAAATTCAAGTTTTCAAATAAAAGTATGGAGACACGATATTTATAAACTATGCATTTACGTGTACTACAATCGGGAAAACCATTCAATGTACATACGTTTATACTTGACCTTCAATTAAAAATGACACTGCAACAAGACTTCTAACTTAAGCAGGTTAGAAAAACAACCAATTATATATCAACGATACTCACGCCCACTTTTAATGTATTGTATATTATGCAAAAATTATCGTAATTTGAACATAAATTAAGACCACGAATCAAGACAGATCCACTTAATTATTTTAATTATAGTCATGTGTTGAACAAAAAATTTAATTTACATAAGTATAAGCTCATTTGTGGGGAATTTGCATACAATAATAAACGTGTATATTAGGGTGGGCGATTCCGAAAACTGCTTCGAAAATTTACACAAAATATCCTATATGACCTTGTAAAGTGTTTCTTCGAGTTTTTAGCGAAAATTGACAAGTTTTTAGTAACAATTTTGTGTCAATTATTATTGTGTACCCAAAAACTCTTAAGCTGGTTCAGAATCGTGTTAAAAAATAAAACTTTTACTACTTCTTGCTTGTAGCGTTGCAATGGAGCGTTTGAAACCTATGATTTTGTGGTATAAGCGTTAGGCGTGTCCGCTACACTTATTTATTATTTCTTGAACTATTTCATGAAACAATCATTTAAATATCTACCCGCAATGTGACAGAATTATTGACATTATGAGTTAATATACAAAAAATATACCTAGCCAATAGAAAATATTTTAAGTTTGACAGTAAAACAATTTTTAATAGTTTTAAGACCCAACGTTTCTGGAAGTCGCACCCTAATAATTTTGTTATTTAGACCAGTCTAATATATGTACGTGCATTTGAGACGAGCATTTTCCGCGAATAGAAAGCAACTAAATTTTTCAATTTCGAATAAAGACATCAAATACTAACAAATTAACAAGAATTGCAAGTCAAATGAAGACATTAATGAAAAGCAAAATTATAACGACAACACGTCTACATCAATGCAAATTGAGTTCAGCTCAGTTTTGACCCTAATTTAGAAAATGTTACAATGTAACGCATCCAATTAGAGTAAAAATTGCTAGCACTGCAAGATATTGGTAAAAAAACTAATTTCTGTAGAAGATGGTGAAAATCGTCAAGTGAAATCCCTACAGTTCACTACTTCCGCAGCATGCAATTGCGCATTCCAGCTCATTCAATTTCAAATAAATTTTAATTTAAGCGCCAAATGAACGCTACACTTAAGCGCATCTCCCGTGGGTGCTTTCAAAGCATTAAAAATAGTGTGGAATCGTTAGAGCTGCACTCTTAGTCTGATGCGCCACTCACAGGGATGAGAATTCTCCAAATGATGATTGCATTAGATAAGCAAGCACACATATATGTGTTATAATGCGAGTTACTATAGGAAAGTACGCGTTTTAACTGAATAAAATGCAAATTTTACAGGACAATAATGACCAACATACCCGTAGTGCTAAGGAGATATGTTTTATTAAAAAATGCGAGTTGAGATGAGGGAAGAGCGCCTTAAAGTGAATAGTTTCAAAACCTTAACTCATCCGTTTGCGGATGAACTTTCACTCAAAATCTCGAATCGTTCTTCAAAATTTCGAACTCAAAATGTACTTCACATATTAACCAATCCGTTCCGGACTCGTTTTCTTAGCTTATATGAATTTAAAATGGAATCGCTTTTAATTATTTTAATGAAGCGCTTATTTGTTTAAATTCCTTGGAAAAAAAAAATTACGAAGTGCAGATGAGAGGAAGAAATTCTAATAAAAATTAACCATCACCCCTCATCCCCCGGCTGCGTACAGTTATTCAAAGTATTTTTCTATGCCTTTCATTTAAGAGACCCAAACGATTGAATTGTTTGCTAAATAGACGGGTTGCTTCAATTTGTTTGCAATTTCAATTAACAGTCAGGTTTTGTAAATTTTTTTGTTTTCTTTTGCTTCTTTTTTTTTTGTCTAAATTTAGCTGAGATGATAAATGATAAATAAAAAGAGCTACAAGAAAATACACCACTTTTATTTATTTTTAATTTGTTTTGTTTGCGTCTTTGTGTCTATGAAGAATCAAATGAATGAATGATGAATAACGTACTCGTGTGTGTGCATATAAACATATTTAATCGTATATTTTTTGTGTTGAACTACGATTGTTTGGGCGTGATCAGTTTGTTTATGTTGCGAGATCATTTTATCTTGATATTTACATAAATATCGACTCTTGCTAAATTGTAAAATACAAATAAACGAAGTAGCGAAAAGCGCGTAAAAGAAATATATTAAAAAATTTTTTAATATGTATATCATACTGATTTAATAGTGGATCATTCCATTGTAATTGGTGAACTCATTTCGTACAAACTTTTGAATATTTCTGTGCGTTATCATCATATCGAAATACATACTTTGTATTAGGTAGGTTTCGCTGATTCTTTGACTATAATAATACTAGCGATCCCGGCAAACGTTGTTCTGCCCTTTTTCTGTAGGTGGCGCAATGAGTTCGATTTGAACGAAAGCTGCTATAGGTACAGAGATTTATCATTTAAACCATTTTATTTTTGTATGGCGTGCACAACAACTTCATGTCTGATCCTAGCAATTTTTTGCAAGCCTAATGGTTAACACTATTTCTATATCTATACCAAGTTTTTTTTAACAAAAGCTGCTATTCCTACAGAGATCTAGCATTTAAAATCATTTTTTTATATGACAGATGCAACACCCCCTAACTGAATCCAATCCACTTTTTGCATGTTGATTGGTAGTAAAAACATCTATCCACGTACCAAGTTTTATAACAAAATCTGATATACCTGCAGAGATATTACATTTTAAGTGTTTTTTTTTTTCTTTGTATGGTGGCTACAACTCCCCCTCATCCTGCAGTACAAAACAAATACATAGTGCGAAAATGGTCACGATCAGTTAAGCGGTTTCAAAGTTATAAGGTGACAAACACACGCACACTACATTTTCTTATATAAAGATGAATTATTCGACCTTGACGGAGTATTTTGGAACGTTATACACTTTTTCAAGTTTTAGTTAGGGATTTAAAAAATTCACTTTCAATATAAATCCCAAGAAAAAAAAAAAAAACAAAATATTTCCGAAATTATAGTAAAATCGCACTCAACAACATAAAAATGTTGAAAATGAAAGTCATCATCAGATATACAACAAATAAAAATAAAGGTTCAGTTTATTTAATGAATTTGCGCACATGTTCAGTTCAGTCTGAAAGATGCTCAAAGTAAAAATTCGAATTTATTTAATTTTTATTTATAAAAACAAAGCGAAGTGCTTTTTATTTGAAAAAACAAAAACAACCAAACTGACTGTTAATTGAACCAGTTAAAATGTGTACTGAAAGAGCAGTTCAACTGTGACAACAATGCAAAAGAAAGGGAGAAGAAACAAAACCGCAAAAGAAATTAATATTTATATTGGGTAATAATACGTAATGTCACTGGTTAACAACATGTGTAGTTGTCTACAATCGTTGAAAAACGTCGGGTTCAACAAATATTAGAGAACAGAAATCACTGGGTTACATTAAAAATGCTCCGTTGCCGACAAAAAAGTTTGTAAATAAAACAAAACATTTTACAGTTTGTGTTTTAAATTCTTTATCTTTGATTTATTATAAATTAGCGAACAAATTGCCGAAGCTTTTTTTAATAAGTAAAGTTCTATGACTTGATATGCATATAAAATTAGTAGAAAAATAGAATTTTTTCAGATTTTAAAATAGAAATTATGATATCTGCAGAAATAATTGCAGTAACATTTTAATTTTTTAATATGAGAGTACAAAAATTCGAATTGCTCCGATTTTTGTTTAAACATTGTACGAATGTATAATTAAGGCAACTACTCTATTAAACACTATCTTCAGACAACGCCATATTTCCTCTTCTAGTTAAAGGGATAGTGTTGCACTTTTGCTCGAAATTATTTGAAAAAAATTTTAGACAAGGTTTGGTATGTGAGTCTACTTTACTATTTAGAGTTGCAACTGCAAAAATGGAAGTTCTGAAACTATTCTTTATAAAAAATTAATTAAAATTAAGCCATTAACGAGTTGAAGTTGATGTACTATAAGATAGTTATTGAGGCCATTGATTTACAACCGATCTACCAACGCAATGAGTCTATTTTTTCGTGTTATTGAATTTGTATTGATAAGTTAGTTTGCGGCATGTCTAATGATTCAAAAATTGTTGTCATAAAAACCATTTTTATTAGCAATATATGACTCGTAAGGTTTTTTAGTTCCAAATCAAAGTTTTTATGTGCTGATATGTTTTAAAATCATGATGACTAATGTAAGCAATGAATTGTTATCTTTTTTGCATGTTTAACGAAACCTCATTGCAAGTTTCAAGTTGATTTACCTACACAATTTCTTCACGGTAATTTTCAACTCAACTGAACTCAAGTTTCAGTGCTGAGAAAGACAGCAATCGGGTGATCGTGTAGTGTTTACATTGTTGTTTTTATTGTTGTTATTCGCAGGCAGCACTTTCATCTATCGCTTGTAGTATCTCGTGCTCGTGTGTTTCGTAATTTATTTGTTCTGGTATGAAGTGGGAAATTTTTATGAAAGCGTGGAACCCAAGTGTCTCAGAGTGCGACGAGTTGCACATGCAAGTGATGTGGCTAAAACACACAATTTGTGATTGTCGTCTCAATAGTTACTTGACTGTGATAGTCTTTCAAAGGGTTCTTGAAAATCACTATTTGCACTTATGGCTTTAGCATATTGTAATAGTGGGAAGATAATATTTTCCTAAAAATACTTGAAAACTTTTTACGACACTAAATATGAAAATTAATTTTTAATTGAACTTTTAGTCATGTATACACATACTAAAAATTATGACAAATTAAGGAACGAATCAAAACACGGCTATAGTGACATATGTTTTGTCTTTCGCCACAAAGACTCATCAGACTATTTTTGTTGTAATTATAATTATTTATTTTACTAAATAAATTATAATTGAAAAATTGCAAGTTGAAAAACTATTGTGTTTTGTCTGGCACTGCATACACAGAGTTTTTCCCTTTTTTAATGAGTAATTCTCATTTTTATTGCATAATTAATTAATTGCATATTAATTAAATATTGCTAAAATAAAAAACTCGTAACTAAAAATATTTTTTCGGATGGCAATTAAGGGAACATTCGCCTTTGTAATTGAAAACAGAAAAACACTTTTAAAAATTTTATTATGAAAACACTATTATATTTATTGACAAAATTTCTTTTGGAAATTGTTAAATATTGTCTAAAAAATAAGTAAAAATTTTTTATTTTTTTATTTTAGTTTCCTTTGGCTGCTGTAAAGGGCATCATCCAAAAGTTACTTTTCAAACTGGTAGTACATTTTTCTCCGAATCTACTCGACCGATTTTAAAAAACCAAACAGCATTCGATTACTCATAAAAATATTAAACAATGAGACTCTGAAAGTTTTAAAAAATACCACCCCCTTTTTTTACGGGGGTGACTTACCCTCAAAAAATGCAATTTTTTCGCATTTTTCATAAATATTCACACAAAAACTTCAAAATATAAAAAAGTATGAATTTTAGAGGCTTATTGTATAGTTTTGAGTCTCAAGCATGTCCTACCGTTCAAAAAGTAACTTTTGGATGACGCCCTCTACAGCAGCCAAGGGAAACTAAGTATAAAAAAAAATTTTTCTCATATTTTTTAGACAATGTTTAACAATGTCCAAAAGAAATTTTTTCAATACATGTAATAGTTTTTTCATTATAAAATTTTTAAAAGAGTTTTTTTTTTTTTCAATTACAAAGGCGAATGTCCCCTTTACAAGTTGGCGTTTTGACATTTTCGAAGTCAGTATTTGTGTGAATTATTTGACATTTCATTATATCATGGTGTTAGTAAGAATAGTTCGAAAACAGGATGCCACCTGATTTTATGTCTTAAATTGTAAGAGAACATTTAATTAACCCAATAAAATGCACAGAGCATGAAAAAAACTTTCTGAAATTCCCTCAAATCGGAAAAAACCCCATAATTGGGCATCTCGTCTAATGCATTTTTTTGACAGACAAAATTGCGAGCAGTTATAATTTCAAGTGCATTGCAGCAGCCGTTGTTAACGTGAAACTCAATCAAAATTAATAAATTTAATAAAAAACATTTTGATTCATAAATCTTGTTTACTTGTGTGTATTTTTTAACTGACAGCAAAAAAGTTTACGTTTTTACTGTGAGAGTTAAACGTCTTGAAAGTCGTTGAATAGGCTTCACATACAAATCGAAAATAAAAAGTAGTCAACAAGTCTTCGAAATTAAAAGTAATTGAAATTACACGGATTACGGAACAGGCCGGAGTATAGTAAGTTCGGGTAATGTGATATGGGCATTTTTGTTTTTTAAATTACACGTAGTTTTCAAAGCATAGCTACTATCACTTTATGTATTATGTTTTATTGATGTATTGTGCAGTATATTATGATTTTGGAGTTCTTTAGCGTGAGCCAATCTTAAGCTATTTCAACAAAATTGAAAAAAGGCAAAAAAAGTTAAAAAATAAAATTGGCGGGTAATGTGATATACTATATCCCATATCTCAACAAATTGCATTTTCGGCAAAAAAATCATCGTGTTATAAAGAAACTTTAGTTGTGGAACTTTTACTTCTGGTAAGGAGTGATAAACATTACTAAAATCGCTTTTACAAAACTTTCGCTTATTTTTCTTAAAAACTATGACCTTAATATAAAAATGTTGGACCAACAAATTGTTAATAAGGAAAAACGTTTTAGATTTGGGCCAAAAGACCATCGTGCCAAACATTTTGCATTGCAAGTGGAACATCAAATATTTTCAGTGCCAGAAGTGCACTATATCACATTACCCGAATTTCAGTTTTAAAACAATTAGGTTATTTTTGAAAAACACACTCCAGCAAATTAAAAATTCAATTGATTTATGGTTAGGTATATTCACCCACTAGCAAAATTGAATACTGCGGCTATGATATAAATTTTAGTTTAGGCTAGATCCTAGCATAAATCACACACAAATAAAGTTTTGATCCACTGCTAAAATCGATTTTACCACACTGAAGGCAGAATAAATAAAGGTGTTCGCTCAAAAACTTGCAGCACGTTTCTTTTTCAATTACTGTGGTGTTGGCGAAAAAATCATAATCGAGAGTTGTTTATTTAAGGAAATATGCTGGTATATCACATTACCCGCCTATATCACATTACCCGAAGTTACTCTACCTCCAATTTTGCTTATGTGAATTTAAGCCTACTTTGGTTTAGTTTTGGATAATTCCAGATAAATGTCACATCTGTAACATGCCAGGATTAAATTTAATCATCGTAATGATGACAAGCTTAAAAGCTATGCATATAAAAAGGTATCAGAACTAAATGGGCGATTCCACAAAAATTATAAAGTTTTGACTAGAAAAATAATAAAAATGACTCCATCCGAGATTGCTTATACTATGATGGTTTTTTCAGGAGAATCCTGAGTTTTAATCTGGTATTCTGATTGAAGCTTTCTCCTGATCTCTGACCGAAGACCAAATTTCAAAAAAAACACGACTTTAAAGAATCAATGTTGGTCCAAAAAAGTCCAGGAGCAATATCGATTGGGATGATTAATTCAGTTATTTATTTCTTAACACTGTGTGTTCAGATATGTAAATACATAATTAAAAATGTTTTGAATAGATCGAAAATCGAAAACTGGAAATCTTGGGTTTTTGGAAACAATGTTTATTCAAGAAAAATTTTTTTGGATGGGTAGGAGTCGTGGTAGGGTGCGTAGAAGGAAGCCTGCCTAGAGGCCGCCTTGGGCCTAAGCCAAAAAAAAAAAATGATTTATATGGAATCTTTGTATTTTTATTCAAAGATCGAATATAAAAATTAAGTAAACGTAAGAAACGATTAACTATTTTAATTGATTAAATTAAATAACTGTTTTTGGGCATCAGTGAATAAGAATAAGTAGGACGGTCCGAATGTTTTTACTATTCAGGCTTAAAATTTGGAAACTTTGCCGTTTACCACCCGAGATTTACAAAGTAGATTTGTTTTTATAATTTTTTTTTAAGACTAGGAAAATAAGAAATTTTCTGCAAAATAATTCCAAGTGCATTTTTTTACCGGAATGATCTTTATTAATGCATGAAAAATAAAGTGTGAAAAGTCCATTGACAATTTTGATTCAATATAACTCGAAAATGACTCCAACAATTTTATTGAAAATTTAGATGTTAGATTCAAACAAGAATTAATATGTGACATGCCGTTATATTGGAAAAACTCGAAGGTGTGGCACTGCCTACAAAAATATAATAAGGTATAAAAAGAAAACAAATACAGCAATCATTTGGAAATTAACTGTGGGGAGCCTATTTGCTATAAGGTATCTCTGATCTGAAAGTGGGCGAAATATCGCCGTTGCGATACATACAAGTAAAATACGTTAAATGCTATTTCTCGCAAATGATTCAAGGTATTTTTTTGGTGCTGAAGACTAAAATCACAAATTAAAAACCAAATTCAATCGTTACCACACGATGAAAGGTGTTTTCGGAAATGCAATACTGCGGTAGTACTGTCGCAGTGCCAATATTAATATAGATGCAACTTCTGATCTAGTCACGTAGTCATAAATGCATCCTGCAACAGTTGCCGCACAATGTTTTTGCAAAAAAGGCAGTTATAAGTTATATGTTGCGCGCTAAACTATATACTGCGCAGTGCAACTAAATTTAGTTGCATTTCCGAAAACATTTTTTATTATATGGGGTGTACAACTTAAAAACCAGAATTTTTTAGCGAAATTTGATGCTTTATTGTAGAAAAATGTTACAATATATTTTATTCAAAGTATTGTCCATTGGAAGCTACAATATTTCCCCATCTTTCAGGCAATTTATGAATTCCATCCCAAAAAAATTGCGCCGGCTTGGCGGCCAAAAATGAATCGAGCCAATTTTCGATATCTTGAACTTAAGTGAAGCGTATCCCTGATAGGGCATTCTGCATCGATCGGAACAAATGGTAGTCTGATGGTGCAAGGTCTGGGCTATAAAGCGGGTGAGGCAAAATTTCCCATCCGTTGTTTTCCGTTGTTTTCCAGGTAATTTTTGACAGGGGCAGCAATATGTGGCCGAGCGTTATCGTGGTGGAAATGATTGACTCATGTCTGGTCGCATACGTTGGCCGCTCAGCCTGGATTTTCTGCTTCAATTGGATCAATTGTTGACGATAGAATTGAGCATTAATGGTTTGGCCATCTGGCAACAGCTCATAATGGATCACACCTAGCTGGTCCTGACCAGGACGTTCTTTGTCTTCGACATCAAAATAACCTTTTTTAAACCACTCACGACAGCTTGATTCAGCTGGAGCATAGCTGTTTTCTTTGCAAAAAAATGACCCACTAGAACCCCCCCGCAAATGCTGTCTTTTTCTTCAATTTTCGAAGTTATTCATCGTGAAAAATAATAATGATGCACACAAGATAAAATTGTTTTGTTGACTGATTTTGACAGCTGTCAAATGTACCTTCAAAATAACATATATATAAAGTTCGAGCTTTCACGATATTTGTTAGTACGGACTTCCACCGTCAAATTCCGGTTTTTAAGTTATACACCAAATATGTCTACACCAAATTTAAAATATTTTAGGCACAAAATTTCAACATTTTTGTGGAATCGTCCACATGTGTTTCCGTGTACCGGGCTTGACACTTCATATGAAATCATTTCTTTTTATCAATCAATATTCTATCACATTTTTTGAACACCGCGTATTTATTAAATTTGATCTAAAAATAAAAAAAAAAAAAAAACAATTCAAAATTTATCTGCCATCTGCGAACAACAAGAGAGAGTGAGGTGAAATGAGACAATGTTTGCGCACTTATTATTTATTTTTAAAATTTTTGTTTTTTTATTTTTATTATGCCATTTGGTATTTTGTTTTTGTTTGTGTTTTATTTTCTTTCATTTGCTTTTGTGTTTATCATTAAATTGAAAACAAAAACCGTCCAACAAACCGTTTTGGTAGTGCAGCGAAAATGACAGCTGCCCGCAGCACGTGAGCAATTTGAAAATCGCGTACAAGGTGCGTGTGATGCAGTAAGTTGCGCGCGCGATAAACACGAAAATCCAGTTTTTTTTTTTTTTAATTTAATTCAAATGTTAATTTTTACACCGCACAGAATTTGTTTTTACTGCGCTGCAGTCTGGATCGGCGTCAAAACACAACTGACAGCTGAGTGCCAAGACATCAGCTTTATTAAGAATTTTCTAGTGAGATGCAATTGCAGTCATACACGACGCGTCGCGTCTGACTTTCGGAAGCAAAGCGTAATAAATTCGTTTCGAAGTTATCCGCTCAACGATCTGCTCAAGGTGGGAGACACAAAAACACTGAACTAGCAATGCGGCCAACTTGGCGAGTAACAGCAACATCATCGTCATCAGCGGTTATAACGGGGCGAGTGAACAGAGTGTGGCACACACACTTACACACATCACAACACCGCTTGGCCCCACACTTGGAGCAACGTTGGCAACATGTTTCTAACAGGGGGCTCGTTTTACTTAAGGAAACATTTTTGTTTTGTTTTTAACTCGATGTTGCTCAACATTTAAGCCGCCACGTGCTGTTGCTGTTTGCGCTCTCGTTTTAGCCCTGAAGTGTCGGCAAGAGAGCACAATATGAAAACACGTACAACAGGTAATGAAATTACTTGAGTACAAAAGCAACAACACCAACTACAGAACACGTTCTGTGTTGTATTGTTGTCGTTGCGTCGATGCATTTTTTTACTTGCTGGGTATACACTTGTTGTATTTTGTTGTTGTTCTTTTTTAGTGTGCTATTTTTGGTGCTCTCTACATTTCTGGAGTATTTTTTTCCCACCATCGCATTGTTGACTTTCCTGTTGGTGCGGCGCGGCGTTTGCCTCATCGTGTGTAAACAAACCCGAACCTATGACAACGAACTGATTCACTGCAATAAAAACAAATCATGAATTTGGCGGCAATTTTCGCGGGTTTTCTCCAAATCATTGTGCGTGTTTGCGTTTTCATGTGTTGAGGGCAACTTTAATTGTCACTCGATTTATCGAAAAAAAAAAAACCATGCACTGTGGAATATTTCACACTGAAGATAGGACTACTTCAGAGTCAACCGAATCTGGGTAAAGCCATATTTCCGAAATATTCGAAACTTCTTGTTACGAGCGATTCACATTTGTCAATTTTTTAATTAAAATCATTACCAAAAAAAAGCTGTTTCTGAGCAATATCAAAAAATATTAGGACTCAAGTGGACCTTTGCTTCATCAATTTAACGATTTTAGTAAAGTATAGTAAAAATTTATTAAGTCAATTTTAGTTTAACGGGAAATTTCATTGAACTTCTAGAACTACGCAAAAAAGTTGTCATCGGTTATTACACTCTGCGATTATTTACTTCATACTTATCAAAATATATTGCGTACTGTCAACAGGGGTGACTAACAACCGGGGGTGAATTTAACCGACAAGGAAAAAACCGTAATATTATCATCTTAAGGACTAGTTATCGATTTATACTAGGCCTTTAGACTTTACCTTTAAGGAATTTAAAGTTTTGTTTAGCCTTTAATACCAGTACTGTTATTTGATGAAACACATATACAAATAAGTAAAACGGACCCAAGACTGAAACTGAATTTATCAAAAACTTTAATTTTTTATCTCGCCTATGAAAACATCCCATAACCTAGTACCAAAATGTTAAGAGAGCTTAAGTCAACAAAACCTGATACTTTGATTTTGCATCGCTAAAGGCATAGCATGAAAAATAAATGAAAAAATTGGTTTGGCTAAAACTACCCCACCCTTGAGGTGACCGATGGATAATTATGCGAAGACACTATGCTGTTTGCGGTTATAACAAGACTGGTTTTATGTCAATTTTTATTACAATGTGAATTCAAGTTTAGAACAAAAAATATAGAGAAAAAATGTTGCCAAGTAAATAGTCAAACTTAAGGGGGAAAAATTAAGAACAACATTGTTTTTACAATGCCTTGGACTTTACTGTAAATTTTACTGTGAATTAATTGAAATAAATTAGAATGATGGTAAATAAAAAATTATATGACCAAACAGTGACTTTGATTCACTTATAAAAATATTAATATAAAATTACTTTTTTAAATTTTTATTACATGACATTAAAACTGCAATCCCCTCAAAAATTAAGAGCAATGAAACCATTAATTTTATTAAAATGGTTGAAAGTATAAGTATAATTCTGTTTTTGTATTAACGTATTTCATAAAAAGTTTTTATAAATACAACTAAAATAACAGATCATTCAATAAGTCCGTAGGATAAGTAAGAAAAAAACAAAATTTTGACAAAACCCGATTTTATTTATACAACGCTTTTATTCGAACTTACTCGAACCATGTTATTTGGAAACTCATGTATAAACGCTATCTCAATCCGTATCGAAATTTTTAAGCGTGTCACCATAAATCGCCTTTTCAATTCGAATTAAGCATTGCGGAACCATGTTAAGTGTCTCTATAAACACATGTGTACGACCACACGGCTTGAAACAGCTGTTTTATGAGAAAACAAATGACATGTGATTTGACAAATGTCATTTAAAATTAATATTTTCAATTGAATTGAGCAATTTTTTTGAAAAGTGATTTTAAATTAAAGAGAAGAAATGTTTCTTTATTTTCCATATTTACGATTTCAAGAACTTCAAATTCTGACAGCTGATTTTGTAACACGCTATAAAAAGTGCGTCAATTTGATACACTTCTTTTGATTCGTATAAACGCTCACATTTTAAGCGTGCAACGTTGAAACGAGTTTATTTGATACCGTATTTCGTGTCGTATAAACAAGGTAATAGTTGCCTTCGAGGGCGATACAACGAGTATAGAGATTTTCCAACTTTTCGATACCACTTTTATAAAACGATTTCTCTTTCTCGACAAAATAGGCCTCAGCTGACTGTTTTCTGGATTCTGGTGTGTAATAGTGAAGCCATGTTTCATCCATTGCCATATATTGACGATAGAATTCGATTTTATTGCGGCTTAACAGCGCGAAACACTCCTCTGAAACATCAATTCGTTGTTGTTTTTGGTCGACTGTGAGCTCACGCGGCACTCACTTTGCACAGAGCTTTCGCATACCCAAATGTTCGTGTGAAATGGTAAAAACACTACCATCTGATATATTTACACCTTCAATTTGCAATCGTTCATAACCAATTTGTGCATTTTTTTTTATGTTTTCTGAAATAACAGCCTAATTTGGGACTCCACAGTGCTCTGAATCATTTGTGCTGGTACGACCACGTTTAAACTCAGCAATCCATTTGTCTCAATGGAGCAGAGTTCGAGTAATGTTTATCAAGCCATTGTTTGGTTTCCACTGTATTTTTTACATCAAAAAGCAATGCTTTATCAAAACTCGAAATTCACTTTTTTCCATTTTTTTTTTTTTTTTGTTTCACTAACAAAAGTTGCTTCACACAAAATGCTATAACTCACGAATCAATAGTCAGATTGCTGTCACGTATCGTTTGAAGGTTAGTTCTAAATTAAAATCATATGGAAAAAATTCTAATAACGCTATCTATGTGTCATCCTACGGACTTATTGAATGACTTGTTATATACATACTTACATTTGAATCTAATCACTATTTGACATTATCATCACTAGATCTAATCCGCACAATATATAACATTCGATTCGATGCCATAACAACATCTGATGATGGCCTGAGGTTTCCGATTAAAATATTAAACTTAAATTACTCCACTATCAATTAATTCAATTAATAAAATTAATGTTACATTAAGCCCTTTTGCCTGGAAGTGCGCCATTAGCGGCGATAAGACAAAACGTTGCTTGCAAATGTTTACATTTAGAAAATGGAAAATAAAGTACCCAGTTTATTTTTAAATTAAAACTTTTGAGGTCGTCGAAACTCAACTAAGTTCTAATTGAATGCTGTTCCAGAAAAAAACATGATCCCGAACTACTTACGAGATATAGCTGTTGCAAAAGTACATTGTCTTTGAAAAAAACTTAATAATTAAAGTACATACTATAAAATCCGATCTGGAGCCAAACTCAAAAAATTCACATAGGGTTTTGCTAGCAATGTCAGGAACAGCACTCAAAGAGTTGTTCGGATTTTTCATATTGCACTGTGATATTTGAATTGGTTTTTTGAAAGTGGAATGAGTCGCATCATGTGCCGTAATAATCGATTATTTGACCGATATAGTTTTTACTTCTAGTTTACTTCTCTATCAAGTAAACTTTCCATGAAAACAGAGCCCAATTTTATTAATTTCTAACAAAATGTTAGCTATATATGACATTACTTTTGCTCCTTTATGGACTTATTTCACTTCAAATAAACCCCCATTCAGTACCTTATAGGCAACATAGGCAGCTGCCTAGGGCGGCAAATTTTTAGGGGCGGCAAATTTCGACCGTTTACACTAGACAAAATGCCACTTTTGAGTGCGAGACTATAAAACTTTTTACCCAAAAGTTTTCAAGTCCAACATATTGTTGAATATTCTTTTTTTTCTTTCCGTATGATAAAATATAGCGTATTTATAAGTATTTCTACGAAAATAAATACTGTGAAGTTTAATTTACCGGAACCATATCTTTGACATTTTGCGCAAACAACCAATCTGAACGCTGATTTTTTCCAATTCCGTAGACATTTTGCACAAAAAAAAACATGTGGCAACGCTTTTTTCCATAAATCGTTGACATTTTTTTCCATTTTCCACTGGATATTGACAGCTGACTTATAAAAAAAAGATAAACAAGAAACAGCAATTGCAAAAGAAAAAAAAGAAGCAATTGCAGCAGTGAAATTAAAATTAATGCTTTGCTTTTTAAAGTAAAAAATGTCTTTTTAATCATTTTTGTGGATTTCAAAAATCAAAAGATTGCACCAAAAAATTGCAAAAAAAAAAAAAAATTTGAGTGAAAAGTAGTTTTAGCAGAACCAGTATAAATTGGAAACGGTTAAGTGGATATTAAAAACTTTAGTGTCATATGAAAGCTATTTCAATAAGCTTTAAAATTGTTGTACTAAAGTACGTGTTAGTTCTTCAAATATGCTATAACTTTGCGAAAAATTGACTGATTTTTATATTTTATTCTGCATGTAGTTGTCACGTCAGTCACAAAATGACTGACGGGCGAAATCAATTGAGCGGTTCCGAATATCGCAATCTAGCTGCGAAAAGGAAAATAAAAGATGACGAGATGACGAGGCTCGCAACGATGCCGTTTGCACTCTCGATCAGTATTACACTGAAATACTTCAAGCTTTGTATTACATAGAACACGATCTTTCACAAAAAACTGTTACACGAAGTGAAGCCAAAGGTATTCGAATACGTTTTTAATTACTGGAAACAGCTTTTATGCAATCTTTATGGAGTTTTCTGCTTTCAAAATTCAATGCTGTTAGCAAAAAATTACAATCCACGCTATGTAACCTGAATGATGTAGTTCAATTGTACAAAAGTCTCCTAAAAATTGTGGGTGATGCACGTGATGATTTTGACTTATTCGAGAGAAAAGCATTTGATTTGTCAGTCAACCAAGAATACAAAACACTCGAGAAAACGGTTAAACGTAGAAAAGTTTACGACGATGAAACAAGAACAGAGGAGGTAACATTGCTTGGGAAAGATGACTTTAGAGTCAACACATACAATGTCATCTTTGACAATTTTTTGATTGAATTACGGGAAAGGTGCCGAAAATATGAAGAAGTTTACGAAAAATTTGCTGTTTTGATTGATTTGAGAAACTTAAATAATGCTGACATCCGGGAAAAAGCCAAAATTTTACAAGAAGCATTTAGTGAAGATTTGGAGACTTCATTGGATGATGAATTGATTCATTTCAAAGCATATCTTGCATGTGATCTGGATTCGAAAACAGTCACACCCATTGAAACTTTCAATTTTTTCAGAAGTAAAGATCTTGACGTAGTTTTTCCAAATGTCGAAATTGCTTTCAGAATTTTTCTGTCCTTAGCTGTCACAAACTGCAGCGGTGAGAGATCATTTTCTTGTTTGAAACGAGTTAAAAATTATTTTAGATCAACTATTGGACAAAATCGCTTGAATTCTTTGGCCTTGTTGACTATAGAAGCAGAAGTTTTGCGCCACATAGAGTGCGATGAAATAATAAATGACTTCGCGCTTCGTAAAGCGCGACGTAAGATCATGTGACGCGAGCTACAAAAACATGTATAAGCAACTGTAAATAAACATTGAAAACATTTGAATTAATTTCTTCTAATTAATCACTTTCACCTATTTGAATTGTACATATTTTCCAAATGTACAAGTTCATGCATTTTCAAGGTCAATTCATTAATCAATAACAGAAATAAGGCTGCTGTCTAAGGTGGCAAAATCGCAACTGCCTAGGGCGGCAGATGACCTTAATCCGCCCCTGCCCCCATTCATTTATATAAAGTGGTTTTTCAACTTGAGCTGAATAAGGAAAAAATGTTTTGAAATAAATACACTTAATAAATATAATTACCACAAAAATAATAAAAGCAACAATGTGCTTATGACAGTAAATTTATTCATATAAGAATCTGCCGATAAATTTAATATGCTTGGGAAATTTTATTTTCATTCAAATAACAAATGCGAACGGAAATTAAATCCCTGCAATATTATTGCTTATCTGCCAGTCGAAAACTAATCGCCTAATCTTAAGCTTTCTCCTTTGTTTTACTGTGAGTTTTTCCCATCGTACGTACGTATAAAGCGTTTATCTGTAAATTACTTATTTTCTACTAAAACAATCACGCATTGAGCTTTGTCTAATACGTATAAGGAGACAATGTGTCTTTTTCAGTTTCATTCGCTGCAAGATATTCTGCATATTTTTTTGTATTTATTTAGATAAGATAGTGGAAAAAATTTAGCAATTCATATAACTTATTTATTGTATAATTTTGCAAATTAAACTAAACAATATACCTTAAGAAGTAAGATTTTTTGGATTTAAAGTTTATAGTTAACTAAACTAGATGAGCTGTTATCTTCTTTTTGCTATTCTACTGATAAAAACCATTTCTGCAAATATGGTTAATTCTAGTGGTTTTATTTGCACTGTATTCAATTAAAAGAAGCTATAAGGGAAATTGTCTTGCTCAAGAGAGAAAACGAGACTTCAGCGAAACTCTCAACTTTGTGACCCTTGACACTGAATATCTCTCTCTCTATCAAGAAATGCCTCTGCCGACCGACATTGAAAGGTAGCATTATATTACATAAAGCATCGTGCAGTTAATCCAAGTGATTTATTTTAAAGAGCTGTTTTTAAAAAAGTGTTGCAAAAACATTAAGTTGAAAGTGGCGAATCTACTATTCATGCTACTTTTTGCTGCTAAAGTACGATTCGAAAGGATACGTAAATGTGAATTGAAATTGAATACGAAATCGTATTGGACTGCAATTTTGCTAGTTGTGTCTCTTATAGTTCATATCAAATTGCTGAAGAGAGGGATTTAGCCAATGCACTTTTGCAATTTTGAATACCATTTTCTGCTTAAAACTTCATGAACATTGCTCGACACAGCAAATATGTGAACCCATAATTCGTGAGTGCCATAAATTTTTAAGATGGCGTTTGCTGCTTGGACGCGGCCACAGTTACAAGCGAAAGTGTGATTCCTTGCACAATGATTTTGCATAAAAATTATCTAACACATTTTAGTTGCTTACCCGGGTTGAGTGAATGTTTTCATTGTACAAAGCACAGACAAACTGTGGTACAAAGTTTCTGGGAAAACAAGCTCCACTAATATACAAAGAATAAATTTACACTTGTAAAATATTCAATATATTTTCGTTTACACATTTTGATCTCCACTGTACTAAGCTGGTTGCATTTTCTGATTTTTATTTTAAAATATTTCAAAGCAAACAAAATTATGACTTTCATTTTGTAAAAAGCCAATCCATACGTAAGTTGGGTGTACCGAGGTAAGAAAATAAAGACGCGCTCAAATCATAAACTACTTGAATGGAGTCATTCCATTTAAAGAAGTAGAACGTTGGTGCATCATCATATGCGTGATTAGGGAAGCACTTGCATTCGTTCGTTGCAGAATCAGATTTTTAATGCCATTAAAAATGCAATCCTGACCAAAAAGGAAAATTCTCGAGTCATGCATTAAGCAAAAGATGAAACTGCAACAAGCAAAATATTATTAAAGTGGTCTTTTAGGAGTAAAGCTACAAAATACAAAAGCAACTTAATAATTCCTCTCTTCAACGTCATAGTAGGTAAACTTGTAGAGGTGTTCCATACATATATGTATGGAACATTTAAGATAGTTAGCTAAAAATACTAATACTTTTTTATAGCTTAAACTTTAGTTTCTGAAAAGTACTAAAGGTATATTTTTATATATAGTATATAAAGCATTTGTATGTATTCCTAATCAGCGTCATTTCTGGAGTCGATTTAGTCAAGTCCGTTGTGTGTGGAAATCGCGATACAAGAAGGTTTGATGAATATTTTATACACTGCATGCGTTCTTTAAGTTATATATATCTGTAATGTGATTTTGGATACCTGCAGAAATGGTCAGATTTCCGAAAACGCTCGTTTTTTGTCTTTTTTTTTTTAACCGATCTATGGTAAAAGTTAGAAAGTGTAATTTCAAAATATTTTGAAAATGCCCAATTTGGACTCATGGAAAAAAAAAATAGTCTCTGCTCAAGAAAAGACAGCTTTTGTAACTTTTATACGAAATTGTTTAATGACTTGGGCAAGCACTTAACACAATGTGACACTTCCCAGACAAGTTAAAACTTTTAAATGTTTTAATATTTATACCACTGGCACTTGAGCATTCATTGCACATGGAACAAATTCGACAAAATAATATAGATATAATGTTTTTTAGATACTACACGTCATCTTATTCAGCTGTGTATGAGGTCTCATCATTTCGGCTTGTTCTCAAGTATTTATAGGAACCATGCTTAACGTGAAGAATGGCTTCTGAAATAACCTATTTATTACTTATTAAATGACCAAACAAATTTTGTTGATAAATGATGGCAATCTATATCATTTTGAAAATTTTATAAAATATAAAAAGGTATGACTGAACTAAGTGCTTTGATCCTTAAATTTAAGAATTTTCGAAAAGTGGAGTTGATGAAACTGCGAGCTAGTACTAAGCAAAGATATCCCAATACACGCAAAAACACTACTCTGCTAATGGTTTATGTTCGCCGCAAGTTAATTTTTACGATTCCACTTTTACCCACATCTGCTGGCTCATCATCATCATGTCTCTCCCGCTTCTTTTGCATTTATATCATCCGTCCGATGGAATCGCTGTTTCGCATATTTGCTCAACAAATGAAGTTGAAAATGTAGGGAAATGAAGATGAAGTGGTTTGTTGTACAAATGTTTAAACAGAGACGCCACGCCGATGATGCGCCAAATGGAAGGCAAAATGTCGCGCCGCACAGTGCGTTGAGCCCATACAAGCAATGGTCAAAAATAGAAGGAGTGGTTGGATATCGATGAAATTTGGCGCTATAAGTAATTTGGGGTCGCTGAGCTCAAAAATGATCTCAGATTTGTTGTAAACTTTATAGTTTTGCTAAAAACCAGGTATTTAGGACGATTTTCTTAAGGTCCATATATAACGATGATGAAAAAGTAATGTTTAGTGTTAACAAATGAAATGTACGTAGTAGGAATAATGTTTTTTGTACTTGTGAGACCTTTTGTGTTCATAAAAACAAACAAAAAATTTTCAACATAAATTTTATATTTCATACAAATTTTTCGTTTTAAGCATTTTTTAAAAAAAGAAAAAAAAAATTTGTAGGACGAAGTAGGAAAAGTTATTTGCAGTTCTTGATTATATAGAACTCGAACTAGTAGATTAAGAAAAAAAACGGCACTTATTTTTATCAGATTTGTTTTTTTTTTTTCATCGAAATTTGTCAATTTCTGAAGTTTTTCATTTGATAATATCGTGTATTAAAATCACTACAATATACATCAAATTATATATTTTCCAAAATTTTTTAATTTTATTTATTTACTCAATTATTATTTATACTAAAAAACTTTACTTCGCTTAGTTTAATCAAAAGACAAATTTTTGATAGTTATTTGTTTAAGAGAACCCAAAACGAAGTGAATAAAACATGATTTTTTTTGAAAAATATCTCAACTTTGAAGTGTCACAGCGTAGCCAAAACTGAGTTTTTCCCCTAAATATTTTGTTTTTATTTTATTGATACAATTACCTGTCGATTGATAACAATATTATTAGGTTTTGAGTCACAAAAAATTTTGATTTTTGCCCACTAGCCAACGCAGTGTGCGCCGGGTGGAGGCAGGGGTGAGTGAGGTTGCGTTGGCTGAAGGCGTTTGACTTTGTTTCGGAGTTTGCGTCTTTGCTACTTTGGGGATGGCTCCCTTTCGTTTTCATTACGTAGATTTTTGCTTGTTTTGTTACGTTTGCGTCACTTTTCGGTTTCTGTTTACGTTAAGTAATTTGGCTTTATTTGTTGTGTGTGTAGTTTATGCTATTGTTGTTGCTGTTGTTGTTGTTTTATGCAAATACAATATAAACAGCGTTGAGAAGTCGTTAATTTAATTAGACGTCACAAATGAAAATGGTATGCTATGAAATGAAACAGTTTGGAATGAAATGAATGCGAATGTGAATGTGAATGGGGGCATGATGAGATTAGGAAGCGCAACAGTGGTGGAATGAATTGAGTACCAACGAGTGCAGAAAGTGCAAAGGATGGGCGCAAAAGTAAATGAACAAGTGGCGGAGAAAGTGTTAATGGATTAATTATTGCAACAACAGTTTTATGTTGTTGGGATTTTAACTGTGAATAAATCAGCAACGGCTGGTTGTTTGCTTTTTAATCCAAAGCTTACGGAGTCAATTGTTTGCAATCTCTTAAATAAGCGGAGCATCACTTCATTTAATTTTGTTTACATGATTAATTTGCCGTATTAACGTTTTTCAATCTAAATGGGCAAATGAGCCGTTTACACATTAGGAGATAACCCTCTGACAAGTTGTGCGTTAGCTGCCAAAGGGGAGACAGATTTGTGGGAATAAGGTTGAACTAATGAGTAGCGTACTTTTTGAAATTATTTTAGTTATTTTGTCGTTACAATGACAATGATTGTTGTTTGAGCAAATGCTATGTCTTTGTACTTCTTAGCACTGAAATAATCACGTAGTACTTAACCCAAATAGCGAATTTTCTTGCCATAGTTGGAAAGCTGAATGTGGCGCTAATTTGCGTATAGTTAGAACAAATCTCACCAAAAGAAAATGAAATGATTAGGATCAAAAGAAAGCCAGGAAATATTGAAAGTCCACTTCCATGCCCGAATCGGGAAATGAAGCAGGGTCTTTTTAAAGTATTAAGTTTGAAAGTGGAAATCGAGAATAAAAACAGACAACTCATAAAGCACAGAACATTCTGAAATATGTAGGGGAAAGGTACCGCCAGCGGGCAGGATCCGGGTATGGGCACCACCCGGTAACTTTTGACAGAAAACAAATGCGGCTGTTCTGACAAATGTTAAGCGCGTGTAATGACAGCATGAAGTTTTTGTGCATTTACCGGAGAAAACCGATGCTGATGCTGAGAAGAAAATAATTTTTGAATGAGTAAAAGTCAACACAAAAGTTTTTTTTTAATAATTTTCCAAGTGCGATAAATCGAAATGAATCAATCGAAAAGCTGAGTGCAATCTATATCTATGTAGTAAATTCATTATATATTGTGATTCAAGACCGAATGCAACCAAAATGTTCACACAACACAATTTGCTCATTATTTTTCAAAGTGGCTATCAAAGCCGAGTATGGGCCTCGAATAGGTCCGGATGTGGGCACCCCTCTTTTTTTATTTAAAGTGTGTGTTTAACTGAAATATGGTCGTGGATGCCAACGTTACTAATCTTAATGATGTTCTTATGCCATTTTACGCTTTTTTAGTGGAAAGGAAAGAACCAATAGGCTCTTTAAAGATATCGTAGAAAAAAAGTTATTTTAATTAAGTGTGGGTGTTGAGGTGGCATAACACTTTGCAAAAAATCTCAGTATTGAGTTTCCAGCCAAGTAGACCAAGGAGCAGATGGCGGGCATGGATTGGTACACAAAAAATCATGCTTGGCGAAAGAGCAATGTCAACAAGGGCCAGAGATTACGTCACCTAGCTAGCTTAATTTGCAAAAAAATTGATCTGTCATCAGCCGAAGATAATCAAGTCTGGTTTCGAGGCAACAGGTATGATGCCATTCGATCCAGACGTTTTCAGTGACGCTGATTTTGTTAAAGCCGTTGAGCAGAATTTGTTAAATTTTTGTGAGTCAATGTCTCCGAAATAAGTTAATTTTGTTTTCTTCTCCATTTGATTGCTTTTAATTTTATATTTTCCCATTTTTAGCCGATTTTCTAAGGGTGCCCACAACAGGACCTAAAATTTTTTTGTTGGCAAATATTATCACTTCACTATTTTTTTGATATAATTTTTCCAACTGACGAAATCAATTTACTTTCTTCACCAATGGTTAGCTAAGGTCTTTAGCTTTCCATTGACACTTATATGTCTGCATAATATACATTTGGTCAAAAGTTATGAGTCGAAAACAAAACGGTGCCCACACCCGGTACCCTTCCCCTACTATTGCAGTGAAATATTTTTCTTGAATGCATACCTTAAATTTAAGAAAATAATTTTGTATTTTAGAGTCTACCATTCAACATTTGCTTGTGCTCTTTGTTTCTTAATGCACTCGTGCTTTAGTTTATTTTATATCAAAGGAAAAACCACAGAAATTTCCACAATATTGTAACGAAAACTTTAATTTCATTTAGCCATCCTTCACTTTTTTTTTGAACAGTAAAAACTCCTGAGACTATTGTGTCTATTTGCTCTCAACTTCGGCATGGAAAACAACAATAAAAAGTAAGCAACAACAACAACTAAACAACAAAGCTCGAAAGTAACAAATTAGAAAAGTATTTCGAAATAAAACTTTGTTTCACGAATAAAACGGATTCCCGACGTAACCATCTCTTTCACTCATAAAAAGTGGGCGAATCGCAAATCCTGGGTCATTACCATGTGGCAACGGATGCGGACGTACATACATACGGACGTACGTATATGTGTATATTGATATGTGTGTGTGACACTTTTGTTTGCCATCTGGTTGTGCTGTTGTCTGTCTGTCGTTCGTTTGTTGACGTTTTACAATTAGGAAGTTTTTGTCTCTAGCGACAGACAAGGTTCGTTGGATGCCAGTGGGCGCTTGTGCTACAAGCCGCAGGTTTCCAAAGGCATCTCCGGCTGCTGACGATTGCGCTGATGTTGTTAGTAGAAAGTTAAATGCTTAACAAAATAGTATTTGGGTCACTTGAGGAGGCAACAACCAGCAGCAGCTTAAATGGAATGTGCCGAGATTTATGGATTTGCATGCCCGGCACGTTCGGTGGAATCATTACAAAGTTGAGTACGCGATGATGTTGCCATAAAGTACCAGTGAGAAAGGTGTGAGTGTTAGTGTGTTGGTAGATGTGCGTACATATTTAGAACTGCTGAAAGAAGCTGCTCACATACATATTGCGTAGAATGGAATCAGTCATGACAAATGACACAAATATCTACAGATTTCATAAACAATGCCATATTGCGAAAAGGAATTGTAGCATCCATATGTATGCACGTTCTTAATTATATTCGGTTGGCCACAAAAATTGTAGCAGTGACACTAAAGAGACTCAGTGGTATTTTCTGCCTTTTAATATTTTAATACGAAATGTTTCTTTTTCTAAACATGTTCGGCTTCGGCTCCCATGAACTTTACCCAAATATTCCGCAAAGTATTTGAAGAAGGAACCTGGAAAATGTTGAAGTGAAAGCGTTAATTGTGCAGTTTTATCGTAAAATTAGCATGGATTATTAAGCATTTCTTAGTTTTATTCGCCATTTATCATTAACCTCATGTTTAAACTTGGAAACAGTTGTTTCACCTACTGCCATAACTGGTATGTCATCAGTTAAGGTTGCCATTGCTTGGTCTGTTCTTATTGATATACTTATATGGGGCATTATATACATAACCGGATAGCATTTGGCATTTGCTTCCTCGATTTTTTTAAACTATTTCTTATTATTGGTCTACTTAGTTGAGACTTACATCCACGATTTTTTTAAAACTTTTTTTATCAAGTCGTTTAAGAGATAAAATTATTTAAAAAACTGAAAAATCTGCAAAAGCAACATTTAATAATTTCAAGAAATTCAAGAAATTATTAAATGATGCTTTAATAATTTCTTGAAATTATTAAATGTTGTTTTTCGCCAATAATCGGCCAAATCGTGTTATTGGCTGACATTTTGGAAGAAATGAATAAAGTGATCTCTGTTTTCATGAAAAGTTTACTTGATGATGTGGAATTGATGGCGTTGAGTTAAAAAAATAATATCGGTCAAATAAACCGATCGTTATGACACATAATGTGCATCAAATTACTTTTGCCTCGTTTCGGAACTTGCCCCACTTTCATAATTAACGGCTCATTTTCACTATACTCCTCTTTTATTAAAAAAAAAAGTAGAAATTTTTTCATATCAATGTTTATAAATTAAATAAAGTTAAACATAATTTAAAATATTGTTATAAATACTTATTTAATAATTATGTACGGCATGCTCCTTAGATATCTTTCTAAAGTGCCCTCTTTTGTCCGTTTTACGGACTTGATTCTCGAAATCTAAGGAAGACATAGTTAAATGAATTGCATCTGGAAGTAGAGATAGAAATTTTTATAACAAAAGCCATACAATCATTGAATATTATTTGATTTTAACTTTACCTACAATTAATTTGAAAAATATTTTTAAAATCATGTCGGCCAAGCGTCCCGTTCACATTGTACGAATACCGGTCCCTAACAGTTTCCTTAGAGCAGACAACTATTGAGGAAAACAATGAATTTTTGATAAATACCATTTAAAATTAAAATTTCTTGAAAAACTACTTACTTCTTCATCTTATATCCAATATTTTATATTTGTGCTGCATTTTTTTTATTTTTTTTTTTTTGATGGGGTTTTTTCTTGAAAAGTTAAGCACAATTTATTTTGACACAAATCAATTTGACAGAAAAAAATTATTTCAAAAGCAAACAAAAAAAAAATTTAATTTATTTTCGTCACGATTCAAATTATCTGCGAATACAAACTACAAAACTGATATTGAATTGGTCCCCCACTGCATCCCTTTATAACTAGTTTCGAGCTAGTAGTAACCATGAACCATGTTTTTTGTAGACTGTCTCATATTTTTACTGCAGGGATTTTTAGAATTTTATTACTAACAAAAAAGTAAGTGCAAGAGCACTAAATAATTCCTCGTCGCCGGAAGAGAAAAAATTTTCACCGATCCCAATTAATTTTTCCTCCCCAACATTTCTCTCGAACACACTATCCTTCTTTTTTCCCACCTCTTAAAGGGCCTCCCATACAACATTGTGATTTGTATCTAAATTTTGCATGAAAGCCCTATTAAAGGATGAAAAAAATGGGGGGCAGTATGTTTAAGGCAAAATGTGTGGGGTGGAAAAAGGGGGCCAGTAGTTCGAGAAAAATGTAGGAGAGGAACATTTTTTTCTTCTCTCAGTAATGAGGACTTTTTTGATGTTTTCAAAATTTATATTTTTTCTTTCATGTTTTTTTTTTTATTGCCTCAAAATAAATACTTGATGAAATTGAAAACATTTTTTTTTTTTCAATGTAGCCGTTTATTAAACGCGCACAAAATTTAATGACATTAAAATTTTTTGAAACTTTTTGATCCAATGTAAAGTGCATTTTGTAAAAAAACAATTCTAAGATCCGAGTTATCTTTGCTTTAAAGTGCATAAAACACTTTGATGCTCATAAATAATTAAATATTTTTCCTATCACACCTGTTTTCTTAATGAATGAGAAGTTCAGTTAGTTTTTTATTGTTTATTACAAAACTTCCAAAAAAATTGTTTTTAACATTTTTTGTTGCTCGCGGTGTTTTCCCGTATTCGAAGAAACTATTTTCCAAGGTGGGACTTTACTTCAACGCAAAAAAAATCAACGCATTTTAAAGAGACATTTCATTAACATACAAAAAATTTGTTTTCTAAACAACTGTGGTTTATTTTCTATG
>OX638370.1:601802-661952 GCA_951812925.1 Calliopum simillimum
TGAAGGCTCATTTCGGTAAAAAAAAAATCATGTCTTCTGCTCACTACTGTTTTTTCTTTACACAATGGATATCTAAATTTTCTTTAAAAATAAAGAATTTATTCTTGCTAAAATTTAAAATTAAGGCGTTAAAAAGTTACTCGGATCAAAAAACCATTTTTTTTTTTTTGGTTATTTTAATTACGCGGTTGGAAAAACGCTTTTTTACTAAAAGCAAGGCATCTTACGAAAAAAGTGTGTGAGACTTAAAATGTTTAAAATCGCCCATAGTACACGTCTGCGTTTTTTCCGAATTTTTTGTGACGTTTTATGATTTTTAAAAAATTGGTCTAAAAAAAAATTAAAAAAGTTAAAAAAATTCTGAAATTCACAAGGTTCTAAACATTTTTTGCTGTATACACTTTTTTTTGGTAAAATGCCATGCTTTTAAATAAAAAACCGTTTTTCCGTAGTTGAAAAACGGTAAAAAAATCGATTTTAGGAATATTATCTATAGTGCAAAAAAATGTGTAAGAACAATGCAAGAACATATTTTTTTTTTTAAGCAAATTTGCGCATCAATTCCGGCCTTCAGGAGAATCAAAAGCGCTCCATTGATTTTTTTCGTAGCGGAAAAAAATTATGAACTATTGAGAAGGTGTCGAGATGAATCTAAATTTTAACCCTATCTACATTGCACATATCATACACATAGTATGTTAGGTATAGTAACATATACATTAGGCCGGTGCGTTTTGGACGAAAGTTTAAAATTCGTCGCGCAACCAGCAGAATTGTAAAGTTTAACTATCGACATGAAGATTGCCGCCACCATAGCTCTGAGAGATGACGGGAAGGGGTGTCGGTATATTTTTTAAGGTTGAAAAACGTGGTTCAAAAATGCATGCTCATAGGTCCGAAGTGTAGCAATTCTCAGCTTCGTAGTAGGTCGAAAATTTAAATCCAAGACATGGATTCTTATGTATTTTTTCTCGTAGAATCGAATCTAGTGGTACCATTTTTTTTGCGCTTCGACATTATTTTCATTCATGAAAAACGAATTTTTGATTTTTTTTTATCAAAAAATATCACGAACTCGGGCGTTAATATTTAGTCAACGACGGTTGCCACCGTCCGGACGGTTTTTTTTCGGTGACCCCTTGCATAATTTTTTTAGAATATTTTTGGAATTGGAATGGTACCACTGGATTTGTCAGGAAAAATCCTAACAAAATATACATTTCAAATTTTTCTGAGATTTTTTCTGTTCAATTGTGGAGTGCTCAAACAGGTGGTTTTCGGAAAAATTCGACTTTTTTGAGCTGAAAAGTTCACTTAACACCAAAAATGGACGTGTAATCAGAAAACTAATGGTGTTATTCGATTTTACGAAAAAAAAATACATAAGAATCCATGTCTTGGATTTAAATTTTCGACCTACTACGAAGCTGAGAATTGATTCACTTCGGATCTATGAGCATGCATTTTTAAACCACGTTTTTAACCTTCAAAAATATATCGATACCCCTTCCCGTCATCTCTCAGAGCTAGGGTGGCGGCAATCTTCATGTCGATAGTTAAACTTTACAATTCTGCTGGTTGCGCGGCGAATTTTAAACTTTCGTCCAAAACGCACCGGTCTAATATACATATATCAAAACATTGTTACACTGTGCGCTATAATTTCTGAAAGTCCATTCGTTCATATGATCTGTCTCATTCGGCAGAACAAAATGGATTTGTTTTAGTGTCGCCTCCTGGTTTTCAACCCACTTAACATTCGTTTTGTCAAGTGTCCCAGTGCCTGAAGTCGCCGAACAACGTGCATCTATGCGCCATCTGCATAGCTTGCACTCACGCGTATTTAAACTCTTGCAGTTGCAATAGTAATGTGCTCGTATATTTTGACATTTAACAGCTTTTATCTAAATTTATGTCATCACCGTTGAAGTTGCATCGCGTCTGCTTTTGAAGCCAAATTGCAATTAATAGCATTCTAAATTCCTGACAGGAAGGCAAAAAAATGAAGTTAATTTCTTTGCTAAATGAAAGTCAGTCAGGTGCGCTGTGGTCACCAGGTTGATTCAATTCAGTTTTAAATTATTGTCAGCTTAGTCTTGTAAGCACATTGGAGATGCTAAAATTGTGGCAGTTTTATCGTTATGAAGCTTCGAGGGGCCATTATTTATTTTGTCATCATGTGATTTCAGTAACGCAACTTTACGAAAATAGTAAGTTCGTATATACCAGTACATATGTACTAACTATATTAATTTCTTTAATTACAGGCTTTTTCTTCTAATTAAAAATTTAAAAAAGACCTCGTACCTTTAGTTCAGTGGACAGTTTTCAACAAACCGCATTTGCACTTATATAGTTTTAACTCTTTCTGGTGTTGTTGTAACAGTAAAGTAGTCAAGTACATCAATTGAGGCGTTGCGTGCAATAACGCCCTAAGTCGAAGAATGGAATTTTGAGATAATTCAATTTAAAGTTTCTAAATGCTGTAAAAAGAACAAGCCATCATTTAAACCTTGGAAAACAAATTTATTCAATTAACGCTAACAAAATGAGTAAATAACTACCGGCAACACATATAATTTATGCATGTTGACAGAATTATCGAAGGAAAACTTAAACTATAGGGTGTTATTGCATAAATCCATTTGACTATGACTGAAGAAACGTTAGAATTTTGTTTGGGAAACCGACAAACTGCTTCAATTTTAAAATGGGGGGAATGAAAAGTACTTTTTTTGACCTGTGGTGGGTCCCGAAACTAGTAACGCAAACCAGCCTTCCGATACATTTTTTTGCTTTTTTTATTTATGTGTATTTTTGCCTTGTTTTTTGTGTTTTTATTGTTGTTTTACTCAAAAACAGTAAACTCCGACCATCAATATATTTTCATTGTTGGTAGCTAATAATGAAGAGTACTTAAGCCTCAACTACTTATTTACAAATGTGCGTTATATATACATATGTATACATATGCATCTAAATTCGCAACAGGTAAATATATTTTTACTATTTTGACTATAAATTTTTTTAGATCAAAAATAGGTAAAGATATAATTCCAAACAAAAAACAGAACATAAAATTTTATCTTAAATGATTTATTGAAAAATTTTTTAGGTCAAAAGTTGATCGAAATATGGCCACTCGAACATAGAAATTTTTTTAACCAGTCGGAAAAACGGTTTTTTTACAAAATCAATGTTCCTTACGAAAAAAATGCATAAGAAAGAAAATGCTTAGAATTGTCCAAAAAATATGTGTGAATTTTTCAGAATTTTTTCGAACATTTAATAATTTTTCAAAAATTGGATAAAAAAAAAAATTTTTTAATTCACTCTACCACATTTTGTGATCGGAATCGGAAGTTGAAATTAAGTACACATATATTCGATGACCCAAACTTTTCAAAAAAAACGATGGGTGCAAAGACGCCCTAAGTCGACTGAGGGCGTTAATGTTCGCAGCGCCTCAATTGTAATTGCTGTTGTTTAAATTCATTCTAACGTCTCTCGATGTTCGTTTCGAATAAACATATGTATGTATATAGTGTTTGATGTTTTGAATTTTGTGTACAATTTTTTTTTAAGTGTTTTTTGTTGCTACTTTTTTCTTTGCTGCCGCTGCTACTTCTGCTAGGCTCACACCTACTTCAGATGACACTCAAGAGCTCCTCTTCGTATGATCGAGAGCTTCCACTGCACAACCAAATAACGCCAAGTTGGTTGGTTGTTGATTTTGTTTGGGATCGCTTCAAAACTTTGGGCAGTGGCGAACACTTTCCTACGGCTTTTGTGCTCTTGGATAGAACAACAAGGCCAAGGCAAAATGACGCTTCAGTATACCTACCTGCGCAACTTGTTGTTAGTTTTTGTTCCTAATTTCATGTAGGTTGAATTTGAAGTGCTCTCAGGTGTATAGAAATTTTTGTTTTTTAAAGTTTTTTATCGTTGTATGCCATTGTCGTTTTTGTGATTGTTACTACTGAAGATGATTTAATTGTTCACGGTGAGCTTGAAAAGGGGGAAAGTGGAGCTAAAATGGATCCGAAATCGGCTAATGCAGAAAGTTTCTATATTGTTTCTTGATTCAAAAAATGTTAAAATTAAAATCCTAGCTGCTCGTCTTCGCAAGTTATGCACATTTTTGTGTTCATGGTATGCACTTGCATGAAAACCATATAAAATTAAAAAAATGAAGAAAAAAAACTGAATGTATTTTGCAATGCTGAATCCGCATCCGGCCTTAAAATTGCTGTATCTCATACGGTTTTTGAGATATCTTAGCCTAAACAAGGAAAAAAGACCGTTTTTGCTATATTTTGAAGCTATATAACTAGAATATAGAATATTTATAGTAAAATCCGATATAGTTTTTTGAAGTTTTAATCTTTTTCTTTAAAACCTAATTTAAATTATGTTGATATCTTTATTTTTCTCGGAGATATCGTAATCTAAAAAGTTAAAAAAATGCAAAAAACATGTTTTTTCATTATTTCAGTCTACGATATTTCAGAGAAACATAAAGCTATTGACATAATTTAAATGAAGTTTTAAAGAAAAAAATTAAAACTTCAAAAAACTATATCGGATTTTACTATAAATATTCTATATTCTAGTTATATAGCTTCAAAATATAGCAAAAACGGTCTTTTTTCCTTGTTTAGGCTAAGATATCTCAAAAACCGTATGAGATACAGCAATTTTAAGGCCGGATGCGGATTCAGCATTGCAAAATACATTCAGTTTTTTTTCTTCATTTTTTTAATTTTATATGGTTTTCATGCAAGTGCATACCATGAACACAAAAATGTGCATAACTTGCGAAGACAAGCAGCTAGGATTTTAATTTTAACATTTTTTGAATCTAGAAACAATATAGAAACTTTCTGCATTAGCCGATTTCGGATCCATTTTAGCTCCACTTCCCCCTTTTCAAGCTCACCGTGTGTTGACGTATGTACATATTTATTGTCTTTACAAAAAACAAATAAAATCAAAAAACGTGAGCTTTTTGATAAACTTACGTACATACGAGTACTAGAGCTGGGCACTGGCCTTATTTTTGAGACCCGGCGCGGCGCGAACACGAACCTTAAAAAAAGCCCGCGCCCACACGAACATTTTATGACGAGGCCCGAGCCTGACCCGGCCCAATACTACTATATTATTACATATTCACACTTTTTTATGATTTCCAAATGAGGAAAAACAAACATTACACATGAAGTGTTTATTTGAGTTATTATTATTCGTATTTGATAAGACGATTTGTTTGACTTGACATACTCCATCGTCATTCTAGCCCCATATTTATAGGTATCAAAAATTTGTTTACAGTTTCAGAGTTTATCGGAAATAACGCCAAATTTTATTGCATTTAAACTTGTTCATTTTCAGGACTTCGGGGGCGTACTTCATGATGAATAAAAATTTAAGTAACGAATTTTCAACACAAATCACATTATTGGACACGTGTTTCGATACAGGTCTATGGGGCGACGGGATGTTAGCACCCCATTTATGGAATTTCGGGAAACCAGTTATGCTATTCAAAAGGTCATAAAATGGTCAAAAAAGGTCAGTTGGTTTGGCTAATTGGTCAGCGACGGGGAATTTTTAAAAAATATTTTAAAAAATTTTCAAGGTCAAGGATATGTTAGCACCCCATTTATGGAATTTCGAGAAACCAATTATGTCATTCGAAAGGTCATAAAATGGTCAAAAAAGGTCAGTTGGTTTGGCTAATTGGTCAGCGATGGGGAATTTTTAAAAAAAAATTTTAAAAATTTTCAAGGTCAAGGATATGTTAGCACCCCATTTATGGAATTTTGAGAAACCAATTATGTCATCCGAAACGTCAACAAAATGTCAAAAAAGGTCAGTTGGTTTCGCTAATTGGTCAGCGATAGAGAATTTCTCAAAAATTCTTTAAAGATATTTTTTCAAGAAACCTAAAATTTTGAAAAAAACCGTTTTTTCAAAATAACTTCAAAACGGTTCATCCTAGAAAAAAATTTGGAACGTTTAATTCCCTATAAGGGTCTCTTCAAACTGTTTTTTCGTCAGACTTACCCTTCATGAAATGCGCAATTCTATTTTCAATTTAGAATGATTTTCAAGACGCAGTGTCTCATGAACGGTAAGTCGGACGAAAAAGCAGATCAAAAACACTCATTTAGGGAATTGAACGTTCTACAAAATGCGAGAAAATTTTTTTTTCTAGAACAAACCGTTTTGGAGATATTTTGGAAAAACGGTTTTTTTCTAAGTTTCTGGTTTGTTAAAAAAATATCTCCTTAACTATAAAAGCAATATTTAGCATGTAGTGCAAGTAAATAAGTATTTTCACTTTAAACGTGTGACTCGCCGTTCATGATTTATCGATATTTTAAACTCAACAGATAACTGTGCCTATTCATAAGCGGTATGCACAATTTAAAAAATTTTTTCAAAATTTGAATTAGGATATCTCCTGAGTTATAAGACTTACAAAAACAGTTTGAAGGTCATTTTTATAGAAAATTTTATGAGATACAATATTGCAGCACAATATATTTTTCTTAATGTAACCGCTAAAGAGATATTTGTAAAAAACTGAAAGAGCACATCGAAATCTATAAAATAACCCATTTGCGAAAATCCCTCAAAACTGAGGTTCTGCAATATTGAATACTCACTTACTTAATGACTTCCAAGGAGTTGAAGAGCAATCGAACAAAATGGAATCAGAAGTACAAAATTTAACTAATGAGGTCTTTAATGAAGACGCTAATTCATATGACAACTGGAGGAATAAATCCAAAAAAGAGAAGAACGATTTTGAGAAACCCCTAGAAGAAAATATTCCAGCAAAAGAACCAAAGAAAAAAAAGGCGTATATTTTCAAAATCAGCCTGGTATTTCTTTCGTAAATAATAATGCGAATGCAAAAATCACTACAAAAAATATGTGTATTTTAAGGAATGGAAACCTACTAAGAGCAGTGTTAATAAATGGATTACATTATTGCATTGAAAACAGTTGCCCGTTTGACTCGATTATTCAAATAATCGCTACAGCAGCTGTCGATGATACATCCTATCACGCCTTTGCTGAGCTGAGTGCATCAAAAACAATGCAATTCATGATAGCTTTTATTAAAACATCAAAAATGGATCCCATATATAAAGAACGAGCAAGATTACTAATATCTTTCTTCCAAGACAAGATAAAACCAAGTTCATCGAATGACAAATACCCGCTTTTTCCCCAAGTATTAAACATGTATTCCACATTAGTGGAGGTTTGGTCCAAATGCTTTAAAGAATGTCCCAGTGGATTCGACACGTATAATTGTAAAGAATGTGGTCCATACACTACTGAAGTATCAACACTATGGATTAAGCATCAGACAAAATTGTGTGAAGACGGTTATGAAGCACTGAGAAGCCACCTACAGGATATATCAACCAATTTTCAATCACCGTGCTTTAAATGTCATACAATTTGTAATGTCGGCAGAGTTCTTAATCACCATCTATTTGTGGAGTTAGAGTTAAGAAAAGATCTAAACTCGGAGTTGCAGAACTACAAGCTATCTGAATTGGAGCAGAGTGGAACATTTTCAGTTAATAACAATCAATTTAGGTAATTATATAATAGACTCAACTTTTTTACTCATAAGCAAGGCTTTTAACATAAAAAGTATCTAAGTCAAAAAATGCTTAAAATTGTCCAAGAAATACGTGTGAATTTTTTCAGAATTTTTTGAGATATTTTATGTATCGTATATTTCAAAACTTGAACAAAAAAATAAAAAAAATTTACAAAAATTCTTAAAAATTCACACCTACTCTTTAAAGGATTTTTAGCATTTACGTCTTAAGAAAACCATTTTTTCCATCCAAACAAAATCCAAATATAATTTCAAATCTATCATCATAACGAAATTTTCTTTACCCGGGCAACAAAATTCCGAGTAACTTTAACTTTTTCCATACAAATCTGTTTTTATGTATTTTATATCGAACATTTTCCTATTTACAGCTTGAGAGGAGTAGTGGCCCATACTCCAGGACACTTTAAAGCTTACTGCAGAAGAAGTAATGGACAATGGGAACTTCAAGACGATTTATCAGACAAATCCATTTTGATCCCAAACGACTCCACAATTACCCCCAGTGTTGCAGTCTATATAAGAGAAGACGGTTGTCGTAGAGTTCAACGAACAAAAAGGCAGAAAGTTGAAAAATAATTAAATAAATGTCCTTAGTACAGTCATTTGGTAGTTTTACCTGGAAAGTTTTGAGGGATTTTCGCAAATGGGTTATTTTATAGATTTCGATGTGCTCTTTCAGTTTTTTACAAATATCTCTTTAGCGGTTACATTAAGAAAAATATATTGTGCTGCAATATTGTATCTCATAAAATTTTCTATAAAAATTACCTTCAAACTGTTTTTGTAAGTCTTATAACTCAGGAGATATCCTAATTCAAATTTTGAAAAAAATTTTTAAATTGTGCATACCGCTTATGAATAGGCACAGTTATCTGTTGAGTTTAAAATATCGATAAATCATGAACGGCGAGTCACACGTTTAAAGTGAAAATACTTATTTACTTGCACTACATGCTAAATATTGCTTTTATAGTTAAGGAGATATATTTTTAACAAACCAGAAACTTAGAAAAAAACCGTTTTTCCAAAATATCTCCAAAACGGTTTGTTCTAGAAAAAAAAATTTTCTCGCATTTTGTAGAACGTTCAATTCCCTAAATGAGTGTTTTTGATCTGCTTTTTCGTCCGACTTACCGTTCATGAGACACTGCGTCTTGAAAATCATTCTAAATTGAAAATAGAATTGCGCATTTCATGAAGGGTAAGTCTGACGAAAAAACAGTTTGAAGAGACCCTTATAGGGAATTAAACGTTCCAAATTTTTTTCTAGGATGAACCCACGGTGCTCTTAAACAGTCGATATTTTTTTTGGCTATGTGGAGAAAATCTGTGAATGGGATTTCATTTGTATTAGTTTAGTGGTCTGAAAAATGCAAACCCCGAAATCGTAGCTGATCATCCCCGCGAAATATTGCAAAAATACATATCCCAATAAAAAAAAAAAAAAATCGGAACAAAAACGCAACAAACAAATATAAAAATAGTTATATTTAATGTATCTTGCAATGCTGAATCTGAATCCGGCCTTAAAATTGCTATATCTCATACGGTTTTTGAGATATCTTAGCCTAAACAAGGAAAAACGACCGTTTTTGCTATATTTTTAAGCTATATAACTAGAATATAGAACATTCATACGCAAAATTCGATACATTATCTGAAAGCTCCAATCTTTTTCTTTAAAATCACATTTAAATTATATCAATAGTTTAATTTTTTTCCGAAATATCGTAGACTGAAATAATGACAAAACACGTTTTTTGCACTTTTTTAACTTTTTAGGTTAGAATATCTCCGAGAAAAATAAAGATATCGACATTATTTGAATTAGGTTTAAAAGATTGATTAGAGCTTTTCATTTCTGCATCAGAATTTACGGATATACGTCCTGTTATATAGCTCCAAAACACAGCAATAAAACATAGCATCGGTTTTTTTTCCTTGTTTAGGCGTAGATATCTCAAAAACAGTATAAGGTACAGCAATTTTAAGGCCGGATTCGGATTCAGCATTGCAAAATACATTAAATATAATTATTTTTATATTTGTTTGTTGCGTTTTTTTTTTCGATTTTTTTTTTTTTATATGGGATATGTATTTTTGCGATATTTCGCGGGGATGATCAGCTACGGTTTCGGGGTTTGCATTTTTCAAACTACTTAACTAATACAAATGAAACCCCATTCACAGATTTTCTCCACATAGCCAAAAAACCTATCGACTGTTTAAGAGCACCGTGAACCGTTTTGAAGTTATTTTGAAAAAACGGTTTTTTTCTAAATTTTAGGTTTCTTGAAAAAATATCTTTAAAAAATTTTTGAGAAATTCCCTATCGCTGACCAATTAGCGAAACCAACTGACCTTTTTTGACATTTTGTTGACGTTTCGGATGACATAATTGGTTTCTCGAAATTCCATAAATGGGGTGCTAACATATCCTTGACCTTGAAAATTTTTAAAATTTTTTTTTAAAAATTCCCCATCGCTGACCAATTAGCCAAACCAACTGACCTTTTTTGACCATTTTATGACCTTTCGAATGACATAATTGGTTTCTCGAAATTCCATAAATGGGGTGCTAACATATCCTTGACCTTGAAAATTTTTTAAAATTTTTTTTAAAAATTCCCCGTCGCTGACCAATTAGCCAAACCAACTGACCTTTTTTGACCATTTTATGACCTTTTGAATAGCATAACTGGTTTCCCGAAATTCCATAAATGGGGTGCTAACATCCCGTCGCCGGTCTATGGACTATCAAAATCGAAAATCTCCACGTCAAACCTCCTAAAAATAAAAAATTTACAAGCATTTGAGAAAAAAAGCCGCCCCTTACTTGATTTTAGTATTACTAATTTTTGTTTTCCGAAAAATATTTGAAATTAAATTGCATCCAAACTTTTTCATTTTCAGACCATCGGGGGCGTACTTCATAAAACCAAAAAAATTCTGATACGAAACAAATTTTTTTTCTAAAACAATGTATCGAAAAAGGTTTCTGCAACATTGACACTATTCGTTGAAATTTACAACTTTCCCAGTTAGAGGGTTAAAGTAAAATGTATATTGGCTTTGAAGTTGGATATTATAGTGGAGTCAATAAAGTCAAAAAACAGGCAAAATGAGAAAGTCCTCAAGAAGAACTCCGATTTTGATGATTTTTGTTTTAAATTTTGTTTTTTTTTTATTTTAAATCAGAAACATCTTGGAGCGCGGCCGGAATTGTATAATTTTTTAAACAATATTTAAAAAACTTATGTTTTCATAAAAAAAAATTGGAAAAAAAATATTACAAACAAAAATCAAAATAGTGATTTTATATATATTTGGCAATTCTTAATCCAAATCTTTATCTTGTGTGGTTTCTGAAATATCTTTTTATAGGGTCTAAATTTGTGTATATAGAAACTGTTGCCATGTTTTTCTTAAGAACGGCTATAGCGGTTTTAATGAAACTTTGGAAAATGATGTGTATGAGGCTATGCTGAAGAATAAGATAGACTCTGACTTAGTATGTACTTTCGAATAGGCGTGGCACTGCCCCAAACTTTTTATTTAATTTGGCCAAATCTTTGGAGCCATAAGAGATATTTTGATGAAATTTGGTACACAAACTACTGACTATCAATGCCTTGTATTGGATGAAAATTGGCGAAGTCGGGAAAGTGCCACGCCCACTTTTTAACTATTGAAAATTTTGATATTTTGATTTTAATATTACTCGAAAACAGCTTTTGACGAAAATTAAAATTTTCAATGGTTAAAAAGTGGGCGTGGCACTTATAAGTTTTGCCCAATTTTTGCCCATTATAAGGCATTGATAGTCATTAGTTGTGTACCAAATTTCATTAAAATATCTTATAAGGTTCAAAAGATGTGACCAAATAAAATAAAAAGTTTAGGGCGGTGCCACGCCTCAGGTGCATACTAAGTCAAAGTCTATCTCACTCTTTAGTATATTTTAATGCACATCATTTCCCAAAGTTTCATTAAAATCGCTGTAGCCGTTCTTGAGAAAACTTGGCAACAGTTTCTATATACACAATTTTAGACCCTATAATAAGAGAAGATATCTCAGAAACCATACAAGATACAGCAATTCTAGTGCCAGATTCGGATTTAGACTATTTTGATTTTTGTTATCCTTATCCTCAACATTCACTTGGTCTTATAACTTTGATTCAAATCTGCCGATAATTTTTTTCTCACGTAAACCTCACATAAAGTCTTGGAGACTTGATAGAAAACAAAAGTAATGAGACCCTGAAACGTAAAAAGAGTTTCCGAGCACTTTGTATGGTTGCTACATTTTAGGCCCAGATTGCAACCGTTATATGCGGAATAAAATGTGTATTTCGCTTCAAAGATCCAAATCTGATGGGAAAAGCACCGAATTGGCATCACTGTCTCTAATCAAAGTTGCAATTGGTAACCCGTTCAAAACACCTTTTCAACTTTGTAAAAATAATAAAAATTTTAATATTTACGCATATTGTTACAACCGACGAGTATAAGTATATAATATATATAAATCGTGCAAAGGAATTGCTTAGCATTTAATTAGTTTTACCTCTTCACCACCGATTTGTAATCTGCGAGAAATCTTTTGATCAAAGACTTCATTTAATTAAATTAATAAAATAAATATTATGGAAATAAATATGGAAATTCGCATATCTTATGAAGATGCTTAAATTTTAAACGAGTTGATTTCATTTCTAATCACAACCATTAATCATTTTCGATTGTGGTAACAGATACAAGTTAACAAAAATTATAGAACAGCGTTGTGGAAATTACGTACATAAGAAAAATAAAAAAACTTCATGATTTATGGAAACATGACTGTTGGCTTATTTTGAAGATTTTGTGCCGTCCATATTATTACTACCTTCACTAATTCACTTGCCATAAAATTGTCCAAGTCCGCATTGAGAAGACCCTTTGGCTACGGGCATTTTTGTCAGTTGGTGAGTATCTCATTGGCTCTTCGGATAATACTTGTGTTTTATTTTTGAAGTGGATTAATTGTTAGTTTTTGGATATAGTTTTTAAAAATTTACTGTTCCACTTATACTAAATTTAAAATGGCAACTGTCATGCTAAGGTGTATGAACTTTTGCACATTGTCGATTAGCTAATTTAGATAATTGATAAAATTAAATTAACGGTGAGTTGTTAAATTGGATCCATTACTTGAAGAATGATACACATTAAAGCGAATATTAAAAAATACATCTTCCAAGGCCTGTGTGGAATGAAAGAAATTTTTACAATAAACAACTCCCCCTTCAAAGGGCTAATTTTATCAAATGAACTCCATATTCAAAAATGTTTTTACGCAAAATTTTTTTATTGCTCAGCAAAGTTAAAAATAAATATAATTTTGTATAAGGAACAGTGAATTATTGTAAACTGAATTTAAAGGGTAGGTTCAGCAACATTTCAATTTATAGCTAGGTCTTTTACTCTTTGTTATCCCTTAATTACTGATATATGTTCATATTTACTGCATTTTTGCTTGTCTTGTAAACTCTTCTTTAATACACCAAACTAGTAGCTAAATTGATTATTTTGTACAAGCGTTTACTTAACAAAAATAAACGGAATTGCAACAAGTCCAATAAGAACGCCTACAACAATGTGTATCGTGTTCGACAGCAGCAGCAACCAACCAGCGGCTAATTGTTTTACCGTTTTTCTCTTGTTCCTTCGAGCCAGCTACCCAAAAATGGTACCGTGTAAGATACCATTAACGGATGCTACAAAGCAAACAGATCTGAACTGAAATATACTAAGCCGGGTTAAAGTGAGGTGGGTGCTGAACTTTATTACCTTTATTGTAATTTAGAATGGACAATCACCAGACATAAAGGCAGCTAGCAGCTGGCTAGTTAGTGTACAAAATCAAAACATTTTTATAAACATTTACTGGCTGCCAATAAGCACAATATACTCGTTGCTATAGAATAACAGGACGCGTGGAGCTCACATTGTTTTCGGACTGACTGAAAAAGTGTACAACAGGGTACCATCAGCACTAATATGGTCAACAAACAGTTGTTTTTGCAGTTGCTCCTGTTTTATTTAGGTTTGACTAATAGTAACCATAGCAAATAACGAAATTGAGCCCAAAAAAACACTCAAAATGAGTTAAAATGTGTATTAAGAGTGTTACTGCCAATAAGAGGAAGGGTCTTCCCTTCAAAGGATTATAACACGGAAAGAAGGAGTTCAATTGGAAAAGTTCAAAAGTATAATTTTATAAGGAAAGCGTTACAGTTCAATGCCATTAATAACAAAAAAATTTATCCTGAAAACAACTTCAAGCGAGGATATTCCGAAATCAGTGTCGAAAATTACATATGACTGCATATACGAAATAAAAAGTTCATTCAGTTTTTTATACCCTACACCCAGAGTATATTCAATTGGTTCATCCGTTTGTAAAGCAGAGAAGGTGGAGCTGCATGCATGGAAATGTATATATATTTTTAATCAGCGTCACCTCCTGAGTCGATATAGCCATATCCGTCTGTCTGTCCGTCTGGCTGGCTGGCCAGACGGAACATCTAAGTAAGATAATTTGATGAAATTTAGTACACTGTCTCTGTCGACAAAGTTAGCTCGTCAAATTGAAAATGAGCGAAATCGGTCAACGGGCAGAAATTTTTTGAGTATTTTCACAATACTCCAACCAAAGCTTCGATCAAAAGTTGGAAGGACTCGGACGAGGGGGCGTGGCACCTCCCATATGAGCAAAAGTTTCAAAACTATACTGAAAGCGTTTTGAGAGATAATTCAACAAAAATTCACCCAGACACTAAGGACAGTAAATGCAAGCTCTGAGCAAAAACCTTGGTTGATTAGGACAAGAAGGCGTGGTACCTCCCTTATGTTCAAAGTTTTCGAAATGCTGTAGTGCAATCGTTACTTGGGATAATGTTACCAAATTTAGCACAAATAAGTAGGTACTAGAAAGCAAAATTTGAAAAATTCTACAGTGCACGGTATTTATTTTTTGGCCAGGCCCTTACTACATAGTTTCGTTTCGCTAAAAAATACAATTTCCAAAATTAATTACAGCAAAAGAGCGTACTGTCAGGTGTTCAACGATGTAGCAATCATTAAATGAAACACACACAAGCAAAGTAAGCCAAATAAATCCAAGTCGGAATCTCAATACTAATCATTTTCTCAATACTTACATATAATTGTCAGAGCAATTGAGTAAAACACTTGTATCGGTTGCTTGCACGGCGGCGCACATGATCGCCACTCAATTTTCTCATCTTTACATCAGATAAGAAAGCGTTGTCGATATCTGACAACAGCAATTCAAAGCTCCACAAAGGAAACAGCAATTGGCCAACAGCAGAGCATTCAAAAGAGTAGCAACATAAGTGACATCAAGTTGAGCAATGATCAGATGCTTACCAGAAAACTCTGTTCTTCTCAATGTCTTGCGAGCTGCGTTTGATGCTGTGTCTGCGAAAAATGAACTGATTTTTAAATATTACAATTCTGTTGCCATTACCAAATCAACAGCCAATAGTTTACCATGATCTACTCTGAATTGTAAGCAAAACCATGTGATCCAAAAAATTTCTCATGTGAATTTCATGTGCGGCGATCGTCGATTGCTTTACACTGATCGTCGGCACATTGCAAAATTGAATGCTGCACTGCAGCGGAGCAGGTCGTTTGAAAACGTGTACACATACATATACACATGGTCATAAGTATGTATGTGGGCTATTGAAACAATTTTTTGTACGAATATAATGAGTTGAAGGAGACAATAATTCAAACGCTAGAAAACTGGGTCAGAAGCGATCGCCACTACCAATTGATTTTTTTTGTTGTTTTTGTTTTTTGAGTGACACTAAAGAATAAACCCGCAGAATTCACATTTTTCCAAGGAAAACCGACGAAAACATCCTTTACATTTATTACGATTGTAGCAGTAACTTAATCTAATTGCTGTAAGAATTTAATTAACCTGAAAAGTCAGCGCAATAAAAACATCAAGAAGGAATTTTAATGAAGAGGTGCGTTCGTGTAGACACATTCAAATAAACATCTTCTTAATAAGATACTATCTCACACACCAAGCGAAGGCAATAAAATGTAAATTAACTCTAAAGATGTGATCAGCTCAGCCGCACTGTAACAAAACACCAAACAAGGATCGCTTACATCAGCCTTCAAAACCGGCAGATTTGTGGGCAACTATGAAGCTGGTGAGGAGAGAAAACAACAGTGATATTGGCAAGAACAATGCGCTGATGACAACAATCTGCTTAAACGCGATCTTAGCGATCAAGTGAGCGCGCGCCATGGCTGACATAAAAGCGTTGCAAATGATAATATTTTGCACGTCGTGCATGTGTCGCGCTGTCTTACTTCAGCGCAACCATTGCACAAGATAAACTGCTACAGAGGAGGAATTCAATGATGGCAACAGCAAGTTCGTCGCTTGAAAGAGATTTGATTGATGGAAGCGGGTATGAAGGGGGTAAGTCATTTTTGCATATATTTACATTTATGCAGCAAAGGCGATGTTGACAAACAGCGGCAACACTACACTAAATTGTACCGCATTGGATTAATTTAAATTGAAGCAAGTGCGCGATTACACTTGTCAGCGTTAAAAGTGCGAGTGTCAAAGAATTGCTTATAAGCGGTTATTATGCGAAAAAGCTGATCATCAAAAGAAAAATTGGCTAAGTAAGACATGCGAATAAAAGTAGAAATTTCAATTCTTGTATTGATTTGACTATAAAGCGAAAAACACTGAAAGCTTATAATATTCTTCCTTAGGGGTCTGTTATCCGCATTTATAAAAATCGGTGCAGCAGCTTACTTGCAATAGCGTGCTTGCCATTGAGAGGCATGTTACTCATACTAAAGAGCAAAAAGTTTTTGATATCTTTCCGTCCTGCTCATACTATCCCCATTACAAAATTCACAAAAATCAATTCCGTGAGCGTGTAGCACCGCCCACTTAAAAACAAAGGTAATATTCCCATTCCGTAGTGTTTGCCCTATCTGTATACCCAATTTTAAAAAAATTTAGTTCTAAAGCCGTGAACGCGTTTTTCCATTTAGGAACGTGGTAGCGCCCACTGAAAAACATAATGGTCATGTTATCATTCCTTAGCGTTAATCCTATCTTTATATCAAATTTCGTAAAAATCGATGCAGTGGTTTAGCCGCGAGAGCGTTTTTTCCATTTAAGGGCATGGCACCGCTCACTGAAAACATAATGGTCATGTTATCGTTTCTTAGTGCCTACCCTATCTCCATATCAAATTTCGTAAAAATCGATGCAGTGGTTTAGTCGCGAGAGCGTTTTTTCTATTTAGGAGCGTGGCACCGCCCACTTTAAAAAAAATATAGTCCTATGCACTGCTTCTCTTCGCAACCATTCCAAAAAAAATCAAGCAAATCGGTTGAGGTTTAGGTATAGAAACAGGGACTGAATCGATTTCATTTGCCTTTTTATATAGATATAGATTGCTTTCAAGGTAAGTAGACTAGAAGGGGTTCGTCTCCCTTGTTCACAATAATAAAAAAATAAGAAATTGCGCTTGAAATATTCTGAGATAATAGCCTGTTTCCACCTAAGATTTAGCTCTGCTGAGATTAGTAGATCATATTGTTAAATCCTACCCGTTTCCACCGGCCGAAATAGATTTATTTCTGTCAGTAAATATCAGGAGCAGTAAAATTAAACTTGTGTTTCATTTTCTTTTTAATATTTATCTTCCATTTGCTTTGTGTTTATGCCAACTGTCAAAGTTCCAGGAGTGTCACTAGGTCAAAAATTGTCAAAATCGGTAGCCCTGTTTTGCTTAAGGCACAGATTTAACTTTAAATTTTTGTATGATAAATCATGGGATCAACGACCAGATTAAGAGCTAAGTCAAGAAACTGCCTTAAATCCCATTTTGAATCTTTGGTGGAAACTGGCTATAAGCTTTTAAACGGGCAAGTGACATGTGAACTTTCTTTTAGTGATACGCCCTATTGTACATTTATTTTTTTTATCCAATTATGTGCATTTAATTTAGACACTTAGGCCTGGATTCACAGTCATTAGTTAACCAATTGCTTAACTTAAATGGTGACAAGAGTTTAACTAATGTTTTATATAACTACACCGCTAAATTGGTGACTTTTCTTTGTGAATTTTGTGAAAACACATGTTTCTTGTTTATGTTCGTTTGTAGTTGGGAGCATAAAATAAAAAAAAATTAAGAAGTGAATTTTCTGATCAAATTATTGGAAGGACACAGAATGAAATTGAGTGTATAAAAATGCAAGTGTGCAAGCCAGAAGAATGCCAGGTGATTTCTAAAAACTTATTGCTGATGGTTAATATTTCAAATTTCGTCAATATCTACGTGGCTTTCGTTATCAGACTCAAAAGACTAATGACTGTGATTTTTATTATTCGTAAAGTAATACTCTCAAAAATAGTGTCAATTCCAACACTTAGTTTACTAAATAATTCAATTCTACTTAATAGAGCTTTGATTTACCGTATAGCATCTTATCGACCTTAATATTCGCACCATATGTCTTCCAACAGAGTCCGAGAGTCCATATGCATCGTTGTGTGTACCCTCTTGTTTACAGAAATTTTCAAGGAAAATTTTAAATTCAATTCCCTTGATTTGTTCGTTAGAGTTTCTTCATCTTTTTGCTTTTTGTTGAATTGTTGTTGTTAACGATTTGTGCCGATCAGCTCCTGTCTGTTGAATGTCTGTCCAACTCCTTGCCCATCGCAATGATCCAATCCATCGTTGCTTACTGAAAGCAACGCGGCGCTGTTGTATTGGTTTTTATGATCATTACCATTCCTTTGGCTAATGAAAGCAAGCAAGCAAGCATCGGCTTTGGCTGTGACTTCGGCGGCGCTGGTGTTTCAGTGATTTGCGCCACTGAAATCGATCTTTGCTCAGGCAACGCGCCGTGGTATGCAGCAACAGCAAATCAGTATAAGACAGAAAGACGGCCGGCCACAGCATCAATTTAGCTCGCGTTGGTATTTCTGAGTAATCAGTTGTAATTACTATTGAGTGGTGCAGTGCAGTGCATTGGGCCACAAGTGCAACTGATGGCTACTGGTGTCGACTTGACTGACTGACTGACTAACAGGCTGCTGATGTTGCTGACTTTGAACTACAGACGACTGCGTTCAGCAAACAATCGAAATCAAAGTGCTAAGAAAGCTCCCAAGAGAAAGAAGAGAATGCACTTTTATGGTCACTTTATACATGGCCAATTTGGTGCGCGGTAGCAAAAACTAACAGAGTAGAAATATTTACAGAATTAAATGAATTAGCCAAGTAATTTAAGACTTAGTAGATGGTCCGGTCCGATCTAAAAGGTAATCTATGGTGGGCATTCCAAAAACGGATGGCGATAAGTACGTCGAGAGCAAAGTGCATGAAACTTATCAATTTAAAATGATAAACAACAACAGTAGGTATGATCAGATTAAATTAACATTGCAAATATGTTATAAAGGGTAACTAGCTGCATATATGTACTGCCGTGCATTTAAAATATTACCTGCTACCTTTTTTGTGTTTATGCAATTACTTAAAAAATCTATATATTTATATGTATATAAAAAGGAATTCCGTTCGTTAGTCTGGCTAAAACTTGAAAACGGCATGATGTGCTGTTCACACATTACGTAACGCACCTGGGGGTAGGGGGGGGGGGGCGGTTGGTCGATTTGTTACGAAGTGTAACATGGAAGTGGGAGGGGTCATCAACTACGTTACGTACATTCAATTTTACAATTCTACGTGCATGCGACGAAAAACTCAAATTCAAATTACCAAAATTAAGATTTATTGCGTTACAAATGGGGAGGGGTTTGTACTGTTTGTTACGTTGCGTTACGACCGAGAGGGAGGGATCAAAATTGGTAAAAAATTGCGCTACGTAATATATGAACGGCCCCTGACCAATTTGAATTTTTTTTTTTTAGGTTTGTTCTTAATACTGAGGTGGTTTAAGATGTAAGAAATTTTAGTTCGACGGCATAATAAGGATGGCCTTCATTAAAAAATTTTATCTTAAGCCGCATTTTCTCAAAGACCGCTTTATCGATTCACATGAAATTTACACCACATAATCCTTAAATTAAAAGACACAAAAAGCTAAGTATATAAATTTTATTTGAGGGTGGCTCCCATACAAAAATATGTTTCAAATAGTTTTTTATCGAAGGCCACTTAATCGAATTACACGGGTCATCTTGTGAAATATCAAAAAGTTTAAAAAAGGTGGGTACAACGACTCCTTGTCTAATAACCCTTTTTTAAAAAAGATAATAGCGCACTTACATGGATAAATGTTACTATCGAACAAAAGAAAGTGCTTAAACACTCTTAATACCTTAAGTTAAGAAAAACCACTTGCGTTTAAATTTTATTTTCAAATTGTAATGAAAAGCTAAACAACTTCTTTCTCATTAATTTATTAAGGAACTTCTACATCCGTAGCGACAGCCATTCACCTCTTTAGGTCTTTAAAATCTCTCATGCTTGCGTACTTTCGTATTGATCGTCAAACTCGAATGCCTTCTGCAAATGCATAGATCCAACCAACATTCGATTATGAGCATTAACTTCACTTTAGAGCTGACACAAATGAATTTGCTACCATTTACAATTGACAGATACTCCGGTCATTTGCTCAGATACTTCTTGCATTTGCCAATAAAATTGTTTTGTTGCTTGAAAATCATAATAATTATTACTTTGTTGTTGTTGTTATTATTGTTGCTGTAATTGCTGAACACACAGAGCACGGAGCACTCAAAAATCATTTAAAGTGTAAAAGTTAAAAGCAAAAACCAAATCAAAGCTCAGCCAAAGCCAAGTAAAGTTGTAGCAAATGTGTGGTTGCAGCCGCTTCGCAATGAAACAATAACAATAACAAAATATTAACAACTGCAATAATGCACGTCGAACATGCGATGTTCTTAGTTACCGCGCTTAACTAAGGTTCCGCCGTCATCAGCAAAAATCAGCAACACCAGCGCACAGTGGGACAAACTTTTAATAAAATCATTTAAAATTATGCTAAGTAAGGCGGCCGTTAAACTGGTATACGGGCACTTTGCAGTACCAGTAAAATAACAGAAAATTAAATTTTTACTGATAATGAAATTTAATTTGTATTACCAGTAAAATTTTGACCATTTGATAAAATTGATTCCAGACCCAAATCGAACAAAGCCCATTGAACTTTTACTTTGGAAGACTATTACCTACATGAGACATAGGTAATTGCATGAGCGCTTAAGAGTTAACAAGTAACTGTTGGCGATGCTACTTTCGGTCCCGCTACCAATGTGGTTTACGTTGGGGTGGTTTGGTTTTATCTCAGCAGAGGCAATTTATTAAACATTTGACATCAAGATCCGTGAAGTGCGCGCATTAAAATGAGCAGGTGATCACTCACATAAAGATACTTCAACACAAACATACATATCAGACTGATTCAAGAAAAAAAAAATATTTTTGGAAATTAGTACGACCTCAAAAATACTCGGAATGAGATGTCGGATGTATTCATATTTTCTGTAACCTAAAATCAACCAACCAAATATCATTTCTATACCCTACACCCAGGGGAAATTCAATTTGTCCTTCCGTTTGTAACGCAGAGAACGAATGTGTAACAAAATTTCTGAACGAATTCTTTAAGAAAATTCGTGTCAATCTTCCATTCAAAATTTGTAACGAATTCGGTACCGAAATCGGAAACAATTGCCGAATTTTCGTAACGACTTCGTTACGAATTCGAAATCTTTCATTTGCTAGGGCAAAACTAATTTCAGTGTTGACATTAACATGCATATATTGATTTAAAATAAAAAAATTTGATATATCGCAAAACTCATTCAAAGCATTTTAGAGATAGTTTAAAATAAAATCCGCATCAAGCCGACGGTGCGCGTCCTCTAAATGAACGTTAAAAAAATTTTGAAATTTCTCATCACAATTTTTTTACTTCCCCTATCAGATTTTTGTGGGTATTGTGGAATTTCCAAAAATCGTTTTTTTTTGAATCAGTCTACACGTAGACACAAAAACACGTACTGCAATTCAGTCCGATTGACATGCTAAATTTTGCGCATTTACGAGTAAAAGCATTTAGCTTTAGCTACAGTCATCAAAGCGCCGAGTGCCGTTCAAGTGGTTGTTTCTTTTTATGTTGCAGTCTGCGCAGCTGCTGCGAATGCATTCACTGCAATTGCCGCTCATAATAATTATCGCATCGCATTTCGTATTTTTACGGGAACTTCAGTGATAAAGCTTTATTTGCTGCTTCCAAACGGTTTTGTGTCGAATTTTCAATGAACGTTCACTTTTTATGATTTCACCGCTTTGCAAGGTAGATGATGAAGAAGGCGGCTTCTAAGTGAACCTAACATAACAAAATATAAGATACTTAAAATATACTTTTTATTGGCCCTACACTCTAAAAAAAAAAATTGTTTACCGCAAGTGATATATGTAGATGGAACTACTTTAACACTTGCGGCAAATCTATGAAGCAATCCACGCCAAGTGTACCAGCTCAAAATTGTTTTTCTCCGATTTCACTCAAATTTGGCAAAAATTTAAAGCTTACACTAAAGCTTGTAAATTGATAAATTTAAGTTACTGGTCCCACTCATTTTGAAGTGTTCTTTTTATAAAAAAAATATTTCTTGGTGAAAAAAATTGTTTTTCACCGAAATTTTTTACACTTAAAAATACTTTTGAATTTTTTTTAAGAAAACCCCCCCTTCGATTTTTTTTAAAGGTACTTTAAATCAAAGCATAATTTATAAGCTTTAAAATTATGTATTATTCAAGATGGGATTCGGACGCTAAATGGGAGTTTTTGGCTTTTGAACGCCCGCGGAAGTCAAAAATCTTTTTTTACGATAATTTTATATTGAACTAATTAAACAGTCATTTTTTTTTGCAATTTTTCAACAACAGACGAAAGCAAGTGTTAACAGTCAATAAACTAACTTCAATCTTTTTTTACTCAAGAGGAAAGCATCTTACGAAAAAAGAGTACTGGCATAAAATGTTTAGAATCATCAAGGAAATAAGTGTGAAATTTGTTGGGAGTTTGTTGGAAAGTTAAAAATTTTTTTTTTGTGTTTTTGAGTAATTTTTTGAAAAAATTTCAAGAAAAAAAAATTATTTCAAACATTATTCAAAAAAAAAAAGGTTCCAAAAAAAATCTAAAAAAATCACACGTTTTGCTTGGACGATTCTAAGCATTTTTTGCCTAATACACTTTTTTCGTAAGATGCTTTCCTCTTGAGTAAAAAAAGATTTTTGCCTTCCGCGGGCGTTCAAAAGCCAAAAACTCCCATTTAGCGTCCGAATCCTATCTTGAATCATACATCATTTTAAAGCCTATAAATTATGCTATGAATTAAAGTACTTTTAAAAAAAATCTAATGGAGTTTTTTTAAAAAAAATCTAATGGAGTTTTTTTAAAAAGTATTTAAAAGTATTTTTAAGCTAATTTTATGAACTTTAGTCAATGTTTTGCAAGAATCGAAAATTCCATGCATTTTCCAACTTAGAATATTATGACAATTTTTTACTTGCGTGAAGTTAGCACCGAATTTGGAGCACCGGAAATATTTTTTTCTCACGATAGCCCTGGTCGCGGCGAAATGTTATGCTGTTAATAGCAGCGGATTAACAGATTGTTTAAGTATAACATGTTGCTGCAATGTAATACAATATTGGTTAAACCTATTGTTATGAATGCTTGGTGTAGTGTGTAAGACCAAAGACTTCAAACCAAATGTGCCTTGGTTCGGAACCTAAAAATAATTTTTTTTTTTTTTTTTGTTTTTGTTTTTTTAATATGTTTTGTAAAAATATCGTATGGGTATTTCCACAGAAAAGTAATCCGTAAGCCACAAAATTAACTCATTACGTGAATACTATACGCCACTCGAACAGTGCTTCCTACTTTTGATTCAAAATACATCACTGCTCAAATTTATTAAAATTTTCTATTTTATATTTATTTAAAACTGCTCCATTTTAAATGGCCATGTAAAACTAACATTTGGCATTTCCATTTGAGTTACTAAATTTTTCAACAAACTCATTTGTTTTTTTTTTTGTTTGTTCTGGTATGACGCAATATGGAACTGAGCTGTAAAGGCGTTTGCTCCAAGAGGAAAAACTAATACGAAGCGTCGTTCTTACCTCTAATAAAGGACACGTTCCTTTATACTTTAAAGAAAAAATTATAAAATTTGAGTTACTAGTTTTCTTAAAAAACTCATTTGTTTTTTTTTTTTTGTTTGTTCTGGTATGACGCAATATGGAACTGAGCTGTAAAGGCATTTGCTCCAAGAGGAAAAACTAATACGAAGCGTCGTTCTTACCTCTAATAAAGGACACGTTCCTTTATACTTTAAAGAAAAAATTATAAAATTTGAGTTACTAGTTTTCTTAAAAAACTCATTTGTTTTTTTTTTTTGTTTGTTCTGGTATGACGCAATATGGAACTGAGCTGTAAAGGCGGTTGCTCCAAGAGGAAAAACTAATACGAAGCGTCGTTCTTACCTACAATAAAGGACACGTTCCTTTATACTTTGGAGAAAAAATTATAAAATTTGAGTTACTAATTTTTTTAAAAAACTCATTTGTTTTTTTTTTTTTTTTTGTTCTGTATGACGCAATATGGAACTGAGATGTAAAGGCGTTTGCTCCAAGAGGAAAAACTAATACGAAGCGTCGTTCTTACCTACAATAAAGGACACGTTCCTTTATACTTTAGAGAAAAAATTATAAAATTTGAGTTACTAATTTTTTTAAAAAGCTCATTTGTTTTTTTTTGTTTGTTCTGGTATGACGCAATATGGAACTGAGCTGTAAAGGCGGTTGCTCCAAGAGGAAAAACTAATACGAAGCGTCGTTCTTACCTACAATAAAGGACACGTTCCTTTATACTTTGGAGAAAAAATTATAAAATTTGAGTTACTAATTTTTTTAAAAAACTCATTTGTTTTTTTTTTTTTTTTTTGTTCTGTATGACGCAATATGGAACTGAGATGTAAAGGCGTTTGCTCCAAGAGGAAAAACTAATACGAAGCGTCGTTCTTACCTACAATAAAGGACACGTTCCTTTATACTTTAGAGAAAAAATTATAAAATTTGAGTTACTAATTTTTTTAAAAAACTCATTTGTTTTTTTTTTTTTTTTTGTTCTGTATGACGCAATATGGAACTGAGATGTAAAGGCGTTTGCTCCAAGAGGAAAAACTAATACGAAGCGTCGTTCTTACCTACAATAAAGGACACGTTCCTTTATACTTTAAAGAAAAAATTATAAAATTTGAGTTACTAATTTTTTTAAAAAACTCATTTGTTTTTTTTTTTTGTTTGTTCTGGTATGACGCAATATGGAACTGAGCTGTAAAGGCGTTTGCTCCAAGAGGAAAAACTAATACGAAGCGTCGTTCTTACCTACAATAAAGGACACGTTCCTTTATACTTTAAAGAAAAAATTATAAAATTTGAGTTACTAATTTTTTTAAAAAACTCATTTGTTTTTTTTTGTTTGTTCTGGTATGACGCAATATGGAACTGAGCTGTAAAGGCGTTTGCTCCAAGAGGAAAAACTAATACGAAGCGTCGTTCTTACCTACAATAAAGGACACGTTCCTTTATACTTTAGAGAAAAAATTATAAAATTTGAGTTACTAATTTTTTTAAAAAACTCATTTGTTTTTTTTTTTTTTTTTGTTCTGTATGACGCAATATGGAACTGAGATGTAAAGGCGTTTGCTCCAAGAGGAAAAACTAATACGAAGCGTCGTTCTTACCTACAATAAAGGACACGTTCCTTTATACTTTAAAGAAAAAATTATAAAATTTGAGTTACTAGTTTTCTTAAAAAACTCATTTGTTTTTTTTTTTGTTTGTTCTGGTATGACGCAATATGGAACTGAGCTGTAAAGGCGTTTGCTCCAAGAGGAAAAACTAATACGAAGCGTCGTTCTTACCTACAATAAAGGACACGTTCCTGTATACTTTAAAGAAAAAATTATAAAATTTGAGTTACTAATTTTTTTAAAAAACTCAGTTGTTTTTTTTTTGTTTGTTCTGGTATGACGCAATATGGAACTGAGCTGTAAAGGCGTTTGCTCCAAGAGGAAAAACTAATACGAAGCGTCGTTCTTACCTTCAATAAGGGACACGTTCCTGTATACTTTAAAGAAAAAACTATAAAATTTGAGTTACTAATTTTTTTAAAAAACTCAGTTGTTTTTTTTTTGTTTGTTCTGGTATGACGCAATATGGAACTGAGCTGTAAAGGCGTTTGCTCCAAGAGGAAAAACTAATACGAAGCGTCGTTCTTACCTCTAATAAAGGACACGTTCCTTTATACTTTAAAGAAAAAATTATAAAATTTGAGTTACTAGTTTTCTTAAAAAACTCATTTGTTTTTTTTTTTTGTTTGTTCTGGTATGACGCAATATGGAACTGAGCTGTAAAGGCGTTTGCTCCAAGAGGAAAAACTAATACGAAGCGTCGTTCTTACCTACAATAAAGGACACGTTCCTGTATACTTTAAAGAAAAAACTATAAAATTTGAGTTACTAATTTTTTTAAAAAACTCAGTTGTTTTTTTTTTGTTTGTTCTGGTATGACGCAATATGGAACTGAGCTGTAAAGGCGTTTGCTCCAAGAGGAAAAACTAATACGAAGCGTCGTTCTTACCTACAATAAAGGACACGTTCCTGTATACTTTAAAGAAAAAATTATAAAATTTGAGTTACTAATTTTTTTAAAAAACTCATTTGTTTTTTTTTTTGTTTGTTCTGGTATGACGCAATATGGAACTGAGCTGTAAAGGCGTTTGCTCCAAGAGGAAAAACTAATACGAAGCGTCGTTCTTACCTACAATAAAAGACACGTTCCTGTATACTTTAAAGAAAAAATTATAAAATTTGAGTTACTAATTTTTTTGAAAAAATCATTTGTTTTTTTTTTTTTGTTTGTTCTGGTATGACGCAATATGGAACTGAGCTGTAAAGGCGTTTGCTCCAAGAGGAAAAACTAATACGAAGCGTCGTTCTTACCTACAATAAAGGACACGTTCCTGTATACTTTAAAGAAAAAACTATAAAATTTGAGTTACTAATTTTTTTAAAAAACTCAGTTGTTTTTTTTTTGTTTGTTCTGGTATGACGCAATATGGAACTGAGCTGTAAAGGCGTTTGCTCCAAGAGGAAAAACTAATACGAAGCGTCGTTCTTACCTCTAATAAAGGACACGTTCCTTTATACTTTAAAGAAAAAATTATAAAATTTGAGTTACTAGTTTTCTTAAAAAACTCATTTGTTTTTTTTTTTTGTTTGTTCTGGTATGACGCAATATGGAACTGAGCTGTAAAGGCGTTTGCTCCAAGAGGAAAAACTAATACGAAGCGTCGTTCTTACCTCTAATAAAGGACACGTTCCTTTATACTTTAAAGAAAAAATTATAAAATTTGAGTTACTAGTTTTCTTAAAAAACTCATTTGTTTTTTTTTTTTTGTTTGTTCTGGTATGACGCAATATGGAACTGAGCTGTAAAGGCGTTTGCTCCAAGAGGAAAAACTAATACGAAGCGTCGTTCTTACCTACAATAAAGGACACGTCCCTTTATACTTTAAAGAAAAAATTATAAAATTTGAGTTACTAATTTTTTTAAAAAACTCATTTGTTTTTTTTTTGTTTGTTCTGGTATGACGCAATATGGAACTGAGCTGTAAAGGCGTTTGCTCCAAGAGGAAAAACTAATACGAAGCGTCGTTCTTACCTCTAATAAAGGACACGTTCCTTTATACTTTAAAGAAAAAATTATAAAATTTGAGTTACTAGTTTTCTTAAAAAACTCATTTGTTTTTTTTTTGTTTGTTCTGGTATGACGCAATATGGAACTGAGCTGTAAAGGCGTTTGCTCCAAGAGGAAAAACTAATACGAAGCGTCGTTCTTACCTACAATAAAGGACACGTTCCTTTATACTTTAGAGAAAAAATTATAAAATTTGAGTTACTCATTTTTTTAAAAAACTCATTTGTTTTTTTTTTTTTTTTTGTTCTGTATGACGCAATATGGAACTGAGATGTAAAGGCGTTTGCTCCAAGAGGAAAAACTAATACGAAGCGTCGTTCTTACCTACAATAAAGGACACGTTCCTTTATACTTTAAAGAAAAAATTATAAAATTTGAGTTACTAATTTTTTTAAAAAACTCATTTGTTTTTTTTTTTGTTTGTTCTGGTATGACGCAATATGGAACTGAGCTGTAAAGGCGTTTGCTCCAAGAGGAAAAACTAATACGAAGCGTCGTTCTTACCTACAATAAAGGACACGTTCCTTTATACTTTAAAGAAAAAATTATAAAATTTGAGTTACTAATTTTTTTAAAAGACTCATTTGTTTTTTTTTTTTTTTGTTTGTTCTGGTATGACGCAATATGGAACTGAGCTGTAAAGGCGTTTGCTCCAAGAGGAAAAACTAATACGAAGCGTCGTTCTTACCTACAATAAAGGACACGTTCCTTTATACTTTAAAGAAAAAATTATAAAATTTGAGTTACTAATTTTTTTAAAAAACTCATTTGTTTTTTTTTTTGTTTGTTCTGGTATGACGCAATATTGAACTGAGCTGTAAAGGCGTTTGCTCCAAGAGGAAAAACTAATACGAAGCGTCGTTCTTACCTCTAATAAAGGACACGTTCCTTTATACTTTAAAGAAAAAATTATAAAATTTGAGTTACTAGTTTTCTTAAAAAACTCATTTGCTTTTTTTTTTTTTGTTTGTTCTGGTATGACGCAATATGGAACTGAGCTGTAAAGGCGTTTGCTCCAAGAGGAAAAACTAATACGAAGCGTCGTTCTTACCTACAATAAAGGACACGTTCCTTTATACTTTAAAGAAAAAATTATAAAATTTGAGTTACTAATTTTTTTAAAAAACTCATTTGTTTTTTTTTTGTTTGTTCTGGTATGACGCAATATGGAACTGAGCTGTAAAAGCGTTTGCTCCAAGAGGAAAAACTAATACGAAGCGTCGTTCTTACCTCTAATAAAGGACACGTTCCTTTATACTTTAAAGAAAAAATTATAAAATTTGAGTTACTAGTTTTCTTAAAAAACTCATTTGTTTTTTTTTTTTGTTTGTTCTGGTATGACGCAATATGGAACTGAGCTGTAAAGGCGTTTGCTCCAAGAGGAAAAACTAATACGAAGCGTCGTTCTTACCTACAATAAAGGACACGTTCCTTTATACTTTGGAGAAAAAATTATAAAAATTGAGTTACTAATTTTTTTAAAAAACTCATTTGTTTTTTTTTTGTTTGTTCTGGTATGACGCAATATGGAACTGAGCTGTAAAGGCGTTTGCTCCAAGAGGAAAAACTAATACGAAGCGTCGTTCTTACCTACAATAAAGGACACGTTCCTGTATACTTTAAAGAAAAAATTATAAAATTTGAGTTACTAATTTTTTTAAAAAACTCATTTGTTTTTTTTTTTTTTTTTGTTCTGTATGACGCAATATGGAACTGAGATGTAAAGGCGTTTGCTCCAAGAGGAAAAACTAATACGAAGCGTCGTTCTTACCTACAATAAAGGACACGTTCCTTTATACTTTAGAGAAAAAATTATAAAATTTGAGTTACTAATTTTTTTAAAAAACTCATTTGTTTTTTTTTTTTTTTTTTGTTCTGTATGACGCAATATGGAACTGAGATGTAAAGGCGTTTGCTCCAAGAGGAAAAACTAATACGAAGCGTCGTTCTTACCTACAATAAAGGACACGTTCCTTTATACTTTAAAGAAAAAATTATAAAATTTGAGTTACTAATTTTTTTAAAAAACTCATTTGTTTTTTTTTTTTGTTTGTTCTGGTATGACGCAATATGGAACTGAGCTGTAAAGGCGTTTGCTCCAAGAGGAAAAACTAATACGAAGCGTCGTTCTTACCTACAATAAAGGACACGTTCCTTTATACTTTAAAGAAAAAATTATAAAATTTGAGTTACTAATTTTTTTAAAAAACTCATTTGTTTTTTTTTTGTTTGTTCTGGTATGACGCAATATGGAACTGAGCTGTAAAGGCGTTTGATCCAAGAGGAAAAACTAATACGAAGCGTCGTTCTTACCTCTAATAAAGGACACGTTCCTTTATACTTTAAAGAAAAAATTATAAAATTTGAGTTACTAGTTTTCTTAAAAAACTCATTTGTTTTTTTTTTGTTTGTTCTGGTATGACGCAATATGGAACTGAGCTGTAAAGGCGTTTGCTCCAAGAGGAAAAACTAATACGAAGCGTCGTTCTTACCTACAATAAAGGACACGTTCCTGTATACTTTAAAGAAAAAATTATAAAATTTGAGTTACTAATTTTTTTAAAAAACTCATTTGTTTTTTTTTTTGTTTGTTCTGGTATGACGCAATATGGAACTGAGCTGTAAAGGCGTTTGCTCCAAGAGGAAAAACTAATACGAAGCGTCGTTCTTACCTACAATAAAAGACACGTTCCTGTATACTTTAAAGAAAAAATTATAAAATTTGAGTTACTAATGTTTTTGAAAAAATCATTTGTTTTTTTTTGTGTTGTTTGTTCTGGTATGACGCAATATGGAACTGAGCTGTAAAGGCGTTTGCTCCAAGAGGAAAATTTAATACGAAGCGTCGTTCTTTCCTACAATAAAGGACACGTTCCTGTATACTTTAAAGAAAAAACTATAAAATTTGAGTTACTAATTTTTTTAAAAAACTCATTTGTTTTTTTTTTTGTTTGTTCTGGTATGACGCAATATGGAACTGAGCTGTAAAGGCGTTTGCTCCAAGAGGAAAAACTAATACTAATACTAATTCCTCATCCCTGAGCATCCTTCGTTGCCACAACAATTTAATTATACCCAACACCCAGGTAAATTCACTTTGTCCTTCCGTTTGTAAAGCAAAGAAGGAGGCGTGGCAGGCATAGAAAAGTATATATATATATATATATATATATGATCAGCGTCACCTCCTGAGTCGATAGAGCCATGTCCGTCTGGCTGGCTGGCAGGCTGTCCGTCTGTAGAAATATTTTTACGGGAAAACTGCGCAAGATAATTCGATGAAATTTGGTACAGTGGATTTGCCGTAAAAGTTAGCTAGAGGGAGTGAAAATGAGCAAAATCGGTCAACGGACACGCCTACTGCCCATTCAAAAATATACTCAAAATGCAACTTTAAGCGTATTTTTTTACGAAAATGCAACCACAATACATAAATACTAGAAATGGTTAGAACAAACTATGGCTAAAACTAGACGAATTTGGACAAGAGAGCGTGGCACCTCCCATATAAGCATAAGTTTCAAAATGCAACACTGAAAGATTTTTTTGAGATAATCCAACTAAATTTCTCTCAAACACTAAGGACTATAAATGCAAGCTCTAAGCAAAAACTGGGTGAACTTAGACAAGAGGGCGCGGAAAATTGCATGTAAGCAAAATTTTCAAAATGCTGCAGGGTAGGGTATTTAATGTTAATCCAGGCCAAAGGTTACACCCTTAGTAGTTTTTTCTTCACTTTCATCAAATGATAACACCGTTCGACACAAAAAAAAACACATAAGAAAATCCAAAAAATTCTTAAAGTAGACGTTAAAAAAAATACCCGTGTCTCGTGGTTTTTCTCCAGTACGTCACATTTTTTTTAATAGATTTTTGAGGTTTTTTTCCACAGTATATGAAAAAAGCAAAAATACCGCATTCTTGTGTTAAATCGATGAATTTAGCTATGTGATCCTTACATCTGAGGTGTATCATGTGTTCAGCAAACTTATGCAGAATATTGCGGGAAATATTTTTGTGTACAACCCCCACATGTGGGTCATTTTTGCCCTTTTCTTAAAAAGGTACAAAAATGACACCTAAAACAGGGGAATATTGAGTCAGTATGTGCTACAGAAATATTTGCTATTCAATTTCACTACTAGTTGCTGAACACTAAAAAAGCAAAATTTTATCCCGAAAGCAAAAAAATCGTTGAAATCAGTAAGCAGTTCTAGCAATAAATATTTTCCAAATTTCACCCCACTGTAAAACTCTAAAACTACATTTTGGACAAAACTCGTTCTCACAAGATCATAACGAAATCACACAAGGATCATTTGCCTACAACACATTAACCCATTATATCCTGTTTTTATGGGTATTTTTGACCCCTTTTTCTAAAACTGAGCCACAATGGGTTAAAAAATTTTGCAAAAATATCCTACAAAAAATTCCACTAAGAGTTGCCAAAGTCGAAAAATTCTTAAAACTTAAGGTAAACGCGTCAGGGATGTAATAAAAATGCAATGTGAAAAGTCCTAATTGATTTTAACGATTTTTTTGGTTTCGGGCTCAAATTTCGACCTTTACGTGTTTCAAAACTAGTAATGAAATTTTATAGCAAATATTTCTGTAGTACATGCTGACTCAATATTTCCCTTTTTTGGGTGTCATTTTTGTACCTTTTTAAGAAAAGGGCAAAAATGGCCCACATGTGGGGGTCAAACAGGGTTAAAATTTTCTACAAAAATATTCCCCGTAATATCCTGCATAAGTTTGCTGAACACATGTTACACCTCAGATGTAAGGATCATATAGTTAAATTCATCGATTTAACACAAGAATGCGGTATTTTTGGTTTTTTCATACACAGTGGATGAAAAAACTTCAAAAATCGATAAAAAAAAATGTGACGTGCTGGAGAAAACCCACGAGACACGGGTATTTTTTTTTTTTAACGTCTACTTTAAGAATTTTTTGGATTTTCTCATGTGTTTTAAAAAAAGTTCGAAATTGTTCCACAGTGTAATTATTAACGAATAAGCTATCGTGTGAAACCAATCGTCGAGACGATAGAATTTGACAACTGCTTGCTTACAAAAAGCAAACAAGGCGATATCGTTCAGACGATACTTAAATTCAACGGTTAACTGATGTTAAAGTATCGTCAAAACGATATCGTTAAACGATTCTCGTCATAAGTGATGAGAGCCCACGTTTCAGGAAACCGTCAAGTTTTAAATCTACCGATTTGCGTGAAATTTTGATACAAAAATAACTCGAGTTATGTTGTTATGGCATGGGACCACAGAATTTATTTGTAAGTTCTTTTATTTATTAATAATAAGAGTTGTTTAGCTGGCTCCAGGTCATAAAACAAAATATAAAACAAAAATTTCTTTTTATATTTATTGTGTGTCTTCAATATTTCGAGTTGACACTGCAACTCATCATCAACGTATTATCACTAACACGGAGTAATTAGTGATAATACGTTATATCCAAATCTTCCTGATGATGAGTTGCAGTGTCAACTCAAAATATTGAAGACACACAATAAATATACTTCAAAAATTATAAAAAAGAAATTTTTGTTTTATATTTTGTTTTATGATCTGGAGCCAGCTAAACAACTCTTATTATTTATATTAAAAAGGTCGCTAGAACTTCTAACACTTTATTTATTAATATTAGAATTTTATTGAATTTTATTGTGGAAATTCAAAATATATCCGAAAAAATATGTGGTAGAAAAATTTTACAATTTTGGGCGGTTCCACAAATTATCACCAACTGATATGTATTTTTGAATAACTCGAGAAATAAAAACTAATACGCAAACACATTTTCACCAAAGTTGCGCAACACTCCCCTTGACATTTTTAAGAAAAAAATTTCGAATTCGAATTACTAAATTTCGAATAAAAGCGATTAGGTGCTGAAATTCGTTGCTAACTTCACATGCGTAAAATAAACTAAAAATTTGAATCGAGTCACAAAAAGTATGATTTTCACAAAATTTCAGAAAATAACCAGCTGGTAACCCTAAACATATATGTTAGATTTTTAAGAAGTTTATCTAAGCGTTTTAAGACAAATTTTTTTTTTTTTTTTTTTTTTTTAACACAAAATTTACAAAAACGGGTGGCAGCCCTAAAAGTTTTTGTATAATTTTTAAAAAAATTATCTGAGCGTTTCCCAAACTAAATATTTGAATCTAGTTACAAAAAGTATAAAATAAAATATTTTTTAAAATTTGTCATAGCTGTAAAGAAATTTTTTCATGTGCATAAATGAAACAACAGAACGACAGATGCGCTCAATGTTGTTTTGCCGATGGGTTTGCGGCAAATGAATGAAAGAGCGTAAGAATGCATGTCATGTGGGAGAGCTCAATTAAACAGTGTTGCCAAAAAATATTTTCAAAATTCTAAGATCGGAAAAAATCCTCAATTTTAAACGAAATTCCTCATATCTGAAAAAAGACGGCAAAATATGAATATTACATTTTGAAAAATTTCAAGAAATAACCGTTTAATTCAATTCAAATTGTTATTTTTTTTCGATTAGCCAGTAATAAGTTTTTCGAAAACCATTAAAAACAGCTAATAGCCTTTTCGTTTCTCGATTAAAAATTCTGCACTCTATAGGTGCACAGTTTTTAAATTTTGACCTGAACTCATAAAATGTAGACCTGTTTTCGGGGATACCTCGGTTTCCATGGCCCCTTGAGATGTTTTTTATAAATCGTCAAAAAATAAGTCGCAAATACTTGAAACAATTTAAAAAAATAAAAATAAAAATTAAAAAATATGAAAATGTTGAAGAAACTTTGAGAAATGTTAGATTTGCCGATGTTTTTGCATAAAACGACCCAAAATAAGTCGAAAAAATTATATAAAGTTTTTCGATATCCCGCTTCGTTTTCGAGATATCAAGACTTGGGGAATACGAGATTACTGAAGAAAATTAAAAAAGAAATTATCTTATAAAAGTTAAAAGGACTAAAAATAAGTCGAAAAGATCAAATAAAATTTTTCGATATCTCGCTTCGTTTTGGAGATATCGAGACTTATATAATACAATACAAAAGAAATTTTAAAACAACAAGAACATAAGCAACAATAACAATACCACCACAAACAACAACTGCTCCTTTAAAAACAAGAATAAACTGAACAACTTTACTTGCTCGTTTAAAACTTTCCTGCCTCGATGTAATAGTGTAAACTAATTATTAATTAAAACAATTAAATACTTTAAAATCAAAGATTACTTTATTAAAGCACAAGATTGCTACCATTTGTAATAAAAAAGCTTCAAGATGGCGACATAAAATCAGGGGTGTCATAGTAATACAATTAGTTATGTTCAATTATATACCTAAACCAAATAACTTATTACAATCGATATCTCGAAAACGAATCTAGATTCCGAAAATTTTTTTGATTAATTTTATGTGAAGACATCGTCAAATCTAACAATTCTTAAAATTTCTTCAATATTCTCGTATTCTTTGAGTCTTGATATCTCGAAAACGAAGCGAGATATGAAAAAATTTTATCTTGAGCTGATTTATAAAAGAACATCGTCAAATCGAGGGGCCACGGAAGTCAAAGTCGTGCCCTGTTTTCATTCACAATAAGTAAGGAAATAGGCAGATTTTTTTTTCAATGATGAGATGTTGGCTATACTGTTGTTTACTTTCGACAGACTTCGTTTTAAAAGTCACAGCAAATTCTAAAATTCAATAACAGAATCCTAAGAGCTTCTTCGGGAATCGACAAAAATTTGTGGCCACTATGTCAAAATCCTATTAATATTCATTGTAAAACGGCAACACTCAAGGATCTTATTCTGAGCAAAATTCTCTTTTTTTAAGTTTAAGTCAGTGGTCGGCAAGTTAATGAGTGAGAATTTATGTTTGAGAGAAGATAGATAGAAAAAAGAAAAGGATAGAGAGAGCTAGGTAGACTTTTGAGTGCACAATTGTGCTATGGCTTAAGTTGTGCAGCGGCGACCACTGTCTGAAAACTAACGGAACACAAAAAAGTGTGAGAGCAAGCGGTAAGTACTGCGCCGTTATTTGTATGCACTGGGAAAAATTTACGCTTATTTTATTTGAGTCAAGAATAAGGTATAAAAGGCTTTTTAAATTATGTACCAAATTTCATTGTGTCGTGTACCACCGCATGTTCATATCGACTACAAATAAACGGTGGTATAAACGATAGGTACTTAACCATTACATATGTATAAATAAACAAAATTTTCAATTGAGTGACCGTTCCACAATTTTGCTTAAAAATGTTAAGTGTGTCATAGCGCGTCTTTGGTGAATAAGTTTTTTCACATTATTTCTTATTTCTTGAGTAATTGGTCCAAAATTGTATAGCACCGAATTGCCTAATTTAGTCATTCGTTTTTAAAAATTTTTTCTTTGTCAGCTACCTAACTTTCAAAGTTATCCTGAGTATCACATCTTTTATTTTTGTTGTTTTTAATTTATGCTGTGTTTTAGAGAAAGAGTTCTTCTAAATGACGTTGTGTAATATTCAGTGTAATATGGCAACATTAACAGATCTACTCCGTGATAAAAATTAAACACGGAACTTTATCTGTGTTAAAATAAGCACATTAGCTTTCCGATACATTTCTCAGAAAGTGCTTAGCCAAGCAATGATTTATAACGTTTTGGTAAATTCTTATTTACTAACTCTATTGTTTGATTACATATCGAGCCCTAACCGCAATAGTAGCGTATGCGACAAAAAGCAAATTTTACATGAGAGAGTTTTTTTCATTTTTTTTCGAACATGCATGGCGGATTTTTTTAAAACGTTAAATGTAGTCTATATTAGACCTCATTTAAATAATAGACGCGTTTTTAAATTGATTTTGTGCATATTTCACTCATTTATGGCGCATACGACATTTTCGCAGTGACTCTTGGCGAAGATTAAAATTAAAATGTGTCGCATACGTTTTTTGAAATTACATGGGTTTGCCTTTGAAGGATACATTTATATCATTTATTTAATACACAGAAAGAAATTTGTAACAATTTGAACGGTTGAAATTGTACCAACCCACAAAAACGGTCAGATTGACTGCAATATGGTTAATTCACAGTACTATTTAGTATAAAAAACTTACAAAATATCACACACACACATCGTTTGAACTTGGTTTTACTCTGATATAGTCCCACTTCAGGTCTTTTTTTTGCAAAGTTGTTCATAGAGGTCCTAATATACAGATAAAGTTTTTTTTTTAAATCGGTCAACGAGCTAATCGATTTTCCGAGTCGAATTTAGGTTACCAAATGGTCTTCGCATTGTTTCTGCATTAAAGAAAAAAGTTTGACAAAAACTAACTAAAAACTGGGTGTGCAGTAAGTTTTCTGTTTATTTTTAAATTCAAAAATATTACTTTTGAATGTTTTAACTGATCGCGTTAACGGGATATTGTATTTTTAACAACTTTTTTTTGAAATTTTTTTGTTAAAAATAAATTAACTTTAGCGTTTTTTTTAGAAAATTAGCAACGGACGAAAACAAGAAAAACCATTTTCAATGTAAATTTTGATATTGAATCCGAATCTGGTTTTAGAATTGCTATATCTAAAATGGTTTGAGAGAAATCCTAGCCTAAAGACTAATTTTCCATCCATTTTGTGAAAAGTAAAATAAATTTTTTTTTTTATTCTTTTGAGGTTATATAATATAACAAGGAAATCTTTAGCCATAAAATCTTAAAAAACACCTTGAAGCCCTATTATTTTACTTTAAAACCCAGCTTAAATTATATCGATATATTTTTTCTTCTTCGAATTATTCTAACCTGAAAAGGTGAAAAATGGAAAAATCCACGTTTTTTTGATACTTCAGCTTATGATATTTCTAAGGCAAAAAAAGATATCGACATAATTCAAACTGATTTTCAAAGAAAAGGACTGGGGCTTCAAGCTTCAGTTTCAATCCTACGAGCTAACTTTTACAACGACCCTCTTCAAAAAATTTCGTCGAATTATCCGTGAATAATATTTTCACGTACACACAAGCATCCATCCAAACCGACGGGCATGGCTATACCGACTTAAAAAGTGATTCTGACGAGGAATATATATACTTTTCCATACCTGCCACGCCTCCTTCTCTGGTTTTTGAGGTGCTTACGTTCTTTTTGCGGTCAACAAAAAAACATGTGGCTCTTACGACATAATTGAAAGTGCGATATCTTTGTAAGTACACAAAATTCAGTTTTAATATTTGGCATATAGATGAGAATGACATTTTAGAACATATTTGCATCAAAAAAAAAATTTCGAAAAAATGTCGCATACGCTACTGTTGCAGTTAGGGCTCGATATGTTCACAGCACTGTGATTATAATGATACTTTCAGTTTCTACATTTGGTTTGATATACAGTTTTACACAAAATTTTTCTGCGGTGCACATTTTATTTTCAAGAAATATTTACATCCACAGAACTATAACTATTACTTTCATTCAAAATAACATTCTTAAAATAAAATACAGGTAAAAAATGAATTCCATGTATTATGTAGAAATCATTTTTAAAGTCAAAACTCTCTTAAATTATCGGGATCCCTACTAAATCTCGAAAACCAAAATCTCGAAAAGCAAAATCTCGAAAAAAAGCAAAATCTTGAAAATCAAAATCTCGAAAAAACAAAATCTTGAAAAACATAATCTCGAAAAAAAAAAATCTTGAAAATCAAAATCTTGAAAAAAAGCATCTTAAAAAATCTCGAAAAAAATATCTTGAAAAAAATATATTGGATATATTGGGATCCCTTCTAAATCTTGAAACTCAAAATCTTGAAAAAGCAAAATCTTGAAAAAAAGCTAAATCTTGAAAATCAAAATCTAGAAAAAAAAAAATCTTGAAACACAAAATCTTGAAAAAACAAAATCTTGAAAAAAATAATCTTGAAAAACAAAATCTTGAAAAAAATATATTGGATATATTCTATACTGATCCACGGCCGAAGGCCGCCGCGAAGCCGGTGTCGGATGTCTGAAGGGTTTAAATCCTAAACAGCGGCCGTAGGCCGCCCACTTACCCCTACTATTCTGTTAAATTACTGCGGCAATTTTGATGTTTTTTTCAAGATTTTTTTTTTTCAAGATTTTACTTTTCAAGATTTTGATTTTTCAAGATTTTGTTTTTCAAGATTTTGATTTTCAAGATTTTGACTTCAAGATTTTGGTTTTCTAGATTTTAAAATTCTGTCAAAAGACCCCAACCCGATATATTCTATACTGATCCGCGAAATCCTGAGCAGCGGCCGTTGGCCGCCCACTTACCCCTACTATTATGTTAAAGTACTGCTGCAATTTTGATGGTTTTTTCAAGATTTTGCTTTTCAAGATTTTGATTTTCGAGATTTTGATTTTTCGAGATTTTGTTTTTCGAGATTTTGACTTCGAGATTTTGAAATTCGGTCAAAAGGACCCAACCCTAAATTATCATAGAAATTTTACAATAAATAGCTGTGTTTTTGTGGACAGGTTATCTGTGCTAGTGTCAGCACATTGGGACAAATGTATGGGAAAGCGACGACATATGTGCTTAAGAGCTGGTTCACACACACGACTAAATTATCGGGTGAAAGTACAATTTATAGACAAGCACAGGGACCGCTACCCACCGCTTTCCTACAAAAAGTACTATCGCCCGACAATTTAGTTTGTCGTGTGAACCAGCACTAGCTTAACCCAGATGAATAAATATTCTTAGGACAAGCCCAGATTAAGTGTCTACAAAGTACAATACTTTCCAATTTTATTATTATTATATTAATTATGTGTTACAGACACTGTTGCCATGTTCACAGTACACATATAACAATTTTTAGACAAGCTTTTTATATTACATACCTCCTAGCAAATGATATTTTTTCAACATTTCAAATTTGACAAAATAAATTAACATTGAACTAAATTTTTTTGGTTTTAAAGCTTGTCACGTTATTTTATTTTAAATGAACTGTTTTTTGTTATTTTTGTGTTTAATAAAATATAACTATCGTAATTTCTCAAAAATTTCTACATGTTTGAAAAAAGCATTTTTTTGGTTGAAAATACGGATTATTTTGAGGACTTGCAGTTTATAAAATAAGACAGTCTGGCAACAATGATTACAGAGAAAAAATAACTGTTCTTTATTGTTGATGTTTCAAATGAAAATCAAAAGTAACTCTCGCTCTTTCTCTCAATTTTTAAATCAGTGTTGCCAGAAAATTTTCGTGATTATAGCTAAATCCAAGAAAAAAAAGCTTGAAATAGCTAAAGAAAAATTTTCGAATAAAAAAAAGCTAAAAAATGTACGTTATAAAAATACACATTTTAATTGTTCATAAATAAACGTATTACAAGTTAATAGTAACCGAATTTATATACATATATGGGACGCTTCACATCAACCGTGCCACGTCCATACAGAAATTGTGCAGACGAAAAATAAAGTTTTGGATGTTCGTTTTTTAAAAAGATTTGGAATTTCAGCACCTAATCGCTTTTATTCGAAATTTAGTAATTCGAATTCGAAATTTTTTTCTTAAAAATGTCAAGGGTAGTGTTGCGCAACTTTGGTGAATATGTGTTTGCGTATGAGTTTTTATTTCTCGAATTATTGGTGAAAAATAGTGCAGGCCCTAAACGGTTTTATTCGAAATTTAGTTATTCGACTTTAAAAATTTTTCTTAAGAATGTTAAGGGGGTTGTTGCGCAACTGTAGTGAATATTACTTACCATTATTTAATACAAATATAAAATCTAAAAAATATTATAAATGACGCATTTGAAGTAAGCACCGAATTTCAGCACCTAATCGCTTTTATTCAAAATTTAGTAATTCGAATTCGAAAATTTTTACTTTAAGATGTTAAGGTGGTTGTTGCGTAACTGTGGTGAATATGTGTTTGCGTATTAGTTTTTATTTCTCGAGTTATTGGTCAAAAATAGTACACGCTCCAATTGGTTTTATTCGAAATTTAGTAATTCGATTATCAAAATTTTTGCTTAAGAATGTTAAGGGGGTTGTTGCGCAACTGTGGTGAATATTATTTACCATTATTTAATACAAATATAAAATCTAAAAAAATATTATAAATGATAATGTCTTTATTTTACGCATGTGAAGTTAGCACCGAATTTCAGCACCTAATCGCTTTTATTCGAAATTTAGCAATTCGAATTCGAAATTTTTTTCTTAAAATTGTCAAGGGGAGTGTTGCGCAACTTTGGTGAATATGTGTTTGCGTATAAGTTTTTATTTCTCGAGTTATTGGTGAAAAATAGTGCAGGCACTGGACGGTTTTATTCGAAATTTAGTTATTCGACTTTCAAAATTTTTCTCAAGAATGTTAAGGGGGTTGTTGCGCAACTGTGGTGAATATTACTTACCATTTTTTAATACAAATATAAAATCTAAAAAATATTATAAATGACGCATGTGAAGTTAGCACCGAATTTCAGCACCTAATCGCTTTTATTCGAAATTTATTTTCAATGGGTAAAAAGTGGGCGTGGCTCTTTTTTGATTTCGCCCAGTTGCCTGTTATAAGGCATTGTCAGTCAGTAGTTGTGTACCAATTTGAATCAAAATATCTTTTACCATTCAAAAGATATGACCAAATCAAATTAAAAGTTTAGGGCGGTGCAACGCCTGTTGACAAGAGTCTAATAAGTCAAAGTCTATCTTAAGCTTTAGTATTTGCTAGTGCGCATCAATTTTTAGGGTTTCATTAAAATCACTTTAGCCGTTCTTGAGGAAAACATGGCTACGGTTTTTATATAAACAATTTTGGACCCTATAAGAAGAGAAGATATCTCAGAAATCATATAAGATACAGCAATTCTAATGCCAGATTCGGATTTAGAATTGCCAAATACATATAAAATGACTAGTTTGATAGTTGTTTGTTGTATTTTTGTTCCAATTTTATTTTATGAAAACATAGTTTTTTAAATATTGTTTAAAAGATCAATTATATTTCCGACCGCGCTACAAAATGTTTCTGATTTTAAATAAAAAAAAAAAAAACAAATTTAAAAAAAAAAATCATCAAAATCGGAGCTGTCCTTGAGGACCTCCTCTTTTGCCTGTTTTTTTGGCATTGTTGACTCTACTATAATTAAAAAGAAAAAAAATTTCCCCCAGGTTTCGAACCTAGGACCCTCATGGTTGAAGTCATTGGTCTTAGCTACTACACCAAACTCGCATGATATGAATCGGTGCCTAATATTGTTGTTATGTTGCAGAATCGAAATTTTTATTGAACGCGTTGCTTACAAAAGTTAAATAAGGAGCATATCGATACCTTAGAGCGCTATAGTCCTATCTCCACTTTTTGAGATTTTGCGATTTTTGCAGTTAAGGCATCATTGTGGGCTTCTTTACAGTGTGGAAAACTGTGTGATGTCAAAATACCACTAAAATACCAAAATATTCGATAATTAAGAAAAATCCTATCTCCAAACTGTAATTTTTTCAAGAGCGCTACTGTCCTATCTCCACTGAATATTCAAATAAGTCACATTTTTAAAAAAAATTCTTCATTTTTTCGCGTTTTCTTCGCGTTTCATGACTATTTGCGACATTTAAGTGAACAAATTTGGTTACATCCAAGGCTCCACTCTTGTTTGTCGGAACCAAAAATTTAAAAATTCAAAAAAAAAAAAAAAAAAAAAAAATTCGTTTTTTCGTGTTTTCTACGTGTTTCATGACTTTTTACGACATTTTAGTGGAAAAAATTCAAAAAATGTACTAAATACGTCGTTTTTTTCAATAGTAGTGGAATTCTGTATAAGGGCAAAAGTAATGACACACTATAAATTGGCTGGGATTTCATTAGAAATTAATTAAATTGGTTAAAGATACTAAATTATACTAAAAGATACTATAGGTAAAAATATTGCATGTATCGTTATATCAAAATAGCAGCCAATCCTAAATAACCACTGTTTGAAATCTTCTTTTTGCATTTCCCAACAATTGGAAAAATGGAGATAGGACTATAGCGCTCTAAGGTATCGATATATGAACAGTGTTATGCAATAACGAGTCAACCCACTCAAAATCGGTTTTGAGATATTTACGTTTTTGTGAAGATGTCGTAGAACAAATGATATGAAACTGTCAAACAAAGTTTGTTGTTTTCAACCTCTTACTAACAATATTTAGGTTGGGTTTTTTAAAAACAGGTGCTTCTTCATATTTAGAATCGAACTGTATTCATAAGTCGAAAAAAATTTGTTTGAGGGTTGACTCGTTATTGCATAACACTGTCCATATGTATATATCATATATAACATATACATAAATATATATATGATTTTTTTTCAAAAATTTTTTATTAAAAAAAAATAAAAAAAATTAATTTGTTTCAGATTTCGAACCTGCGCACCTTGTGATTGAAGTCAGTGGTCTTAACCACTACACCAAACACGTATGGCGAAATATGGCGCTAATATTGCTTTTAGGTTGCAGAAACATTTTATAATGTCTCATAGTATTGTTTACTCACACATACTTATCTGTGTTCACATTGCATTAATTCGCCGCAATGTTAAAAATTTAACATTTCGCCGCTGCCAGGGCTAACGATTAAAAAACAATATTTCCGGTGCTGGGATTCGGTGCTAACTTCACATCGGTCAATTTTTTTTTTTTTTTTTTTTTTTTTTTTTTTTTTTTTTTTCTCTTCTCCTAATTGTCATAATATTCTAAGTTGGAAAATGCATGGAATTTTCGATTCCTGCAAAACATTGACTAAAGTTCATAAAATTAGTATAATTTTCATATAGTCAACATAAACCATTTTAAGTATTTTTAAGTGGAAAAAATGTCGGTGAAAAAAATTTTTTTCGCCAAGAAATATTTTTTTATAAAAAGAACACTTCAAAATAAATGGGACCAGTAACTTAGATTGTAAATACAAGCTTTAGTGTAAGCTATACATTTTTGAAAAAACACCCTTTTCATGAAAATGACTAAAAACGCCAACTTCAACACAAATGGTAGGGGAAAGTGGGGGATCGTGGGCCATGGGGAATCGTGAGCCACCGCCACCTTTTGGCAGTATGTCGAGATAAATAGTTAAATGCAACTGTAATCGTTTTCTCTTAGCCTCAACTTATTTTTACATTGGTTGTTGACAAACGTACGCGTTTTATTTGCTTTGTACAATACTCGCCCAAAAAAAAGTATCTGCAAAACTTTTTTTGCGTGTTTGATTTCCATCATTCTTGGACGAATTGCTACGACAAAACACAGGTAAATATGTTTTTTATTATCGTTAGACCTTTGCCTTTCAACATACAAAAGTAATTTTGCATGACACTTCAACAAGTCAATTACACGCCGTTGTTTTGCAAAAAGTAGCTTGTGGGGAATCGTGAGCCACTTCGTGGGCCACCCGTGTTTTGACAATTTTCGAATCAATACACATTTGTATGTTGTGTTTATCATGTTTTGTGCAAAATGGAGGCTGTGAATCAATAAATAAAACAATAAATACATATTTTGTATCAAATTTTCCTATTTCCCAAATTGCGTATATGATTGATCGTGCATAACCCTTCTTCTTCATTTTGTCGATTAAAATAACTTTACTTGTCATTTCAACTAATTCAATAAAGTTTTGCATCATAATTGTTTGATTTTTACTTAATTGCGGCGGTGGCCCACGATTCCCCACCATTTTTGAAAATTGCAAAAACACTAATTTTTTTCAAACCACGAAAAGTCGGAAAAATCAAAAGAATTGTTAGAAAGTGTAATAGTCAAAAGTTACCTAACTTCATGTAGAATAACATACCATATTACAATTTGCGAAATTTTTTATTTTTTTTGAAGATATTTAACAAAATAAAAACGTGGCCCACGATTCCCCACCTTCCCCTACTAGGACCAAATCCTCCCGGATTGTTGTTCTTGCTCACCGGATCTACCATATTGCCAAATTTGAGCGAAATCAGAGAAAAAAAAAATTTTGAGCTGGTACACTTGGCGTGGATCGCTTGCTATATATTAATACGCAAGACAAAAACTTGTCCATCTTTTATTACTGTGTTAGAAATGGAGTACAACTTAAAATAATACACCATTAGAAAGGTATTTGTGTGGAGATGTGCACAAAGTTTATGTTAATATTTTGACTTTAAGCTAGGTTAAATTATATATTGTACAAATTTTTCAATATTAACATCAACAAAATACACTGTCTTACAGAACTGAAAAAAGGATAAAGCACAAAGAGAAAGACAAAAAGCATAAGTTTTTTGATTTGTTTATATTTCGCTTGAATTATACCAGGGATGATAAATGACCTTTTCTATTTCGTACCAAATAGCAAAAAAAAATACAGAAACTACCATAATTATTTGATACATTTATGGTCGAATTTTGACTACTGGGCGATTTTAGTAATAATAATCTTCTGAATCAATTACTTTAAATGCTTGTGATTAAAAAAAAAATTATCGAATGACCGCACCACGGTTCGAACCTAGGACCTTCCGACTGATGCTTGAACTTGTCCTCTACACCACTGACGTATGTTAGAAACAGGTATACAATTTGTATACACAATTTTATGTTCGAATACCTTATTGTGTATTTAATTTTAATTTAATTAGACAAAAGTAAATAAATTGAAAAAAATAGAGAAGTGAGAACTAATGATTTGTCGCAAGTAATAAAAAGATTTAGGAGCAACAATTCATGAAATAGTTCGTCGAACTTACAGAAATACTTCCGATGACTTATTTTTTATTTGTATCAAGTGAAATATTTTTCCTAGTGTTTGCTGCAAATACTAATCACTTGGATCAAAAGATAAATGTTTGCTTGAAATAATAAGTGTAAGCTGTAAATATTCGGTAATTTGCCGCAAATACTTTCCAAGCTCCTCCTAGGGGTTAAAGGAGAATACATACATAAAATATACTTTTGAAATTATATTTTAAGTAGAATGTTAGTTTTAATTTAATTTATCCTTAGTGCATACTTGAAGTAATAAATACCCTGAACAGTAAAATAAGTTAATTAAAATTCATTTATATAGATCATGCTGAGCGCAATCTTTTGTTAAGTGAAATCAGCGTCTTGATCATTGTCGAAGCAGACTAATTTGTTGAAAGAATGTACTCTGACAAATGAGCAACATCGGCTCGTGGACACACCTGCCGCATACATAAATTAAATATTTAAAAAGCTATAGGGGAGACTGGGGCACATTTGACATTGCAAGGGGCACATTTGACACTCACAAAAATAACACAGAAACATTAAACAAAACATTAATACATATATTTTTTTCATATAAATACAAATTATAAGTATGTCTTCTCTTCTTATACGAGCTAAAATTGTATGTTTTTTTTTTTGTTTTTTTTTTGTTTGTTTTTTTGTTTGTTTTTTTTGTTTGTTTTTTTGTACTTATTTCTGTGCCAATATTTTTTCTCGAAAACGGTTACAGCTATTTTAATGAAACATGGAATAGAGTTAGATATTAGCATACAATGAAGAATGAGCTAGGTTTGAACTTTGTAAATGCTCACCAGGGGGCGTGGCACTGCCCTTAATTTAAAATTTGATTTAGTCATAACTCGCAAACTATACAAGATATTTGGATGAAATTTGGTGAGCTGGTACGACTTGATAGATCTTGGAACAGACAAAAAGTGGGCGGGATCGAAAAAGTGCCACGCCCACTTTTCAGCCCTTGAAAATTTTGATTCAGTATTACTCGAAAACGACTCCAACAATTTTAATGAAAATTTAGGAGATGATACCTCTGCAAACAAGGATTAATTTGTGATACACCGTTATATTGAGAAAACTCGTTGAAGGGCGTGGCATCGCCCACAAAAATATAAAACAGTATAAAAAGAAAACTAATAAAGCAAACATTCTGAAATTAAGTGTGAGGAACCTAATTGCCATAGAGCATCTCTGGTTTGAAAGTGGACGAAATATCGCCGTTGCGCGTGGAACCTCCCATACAAGCAAAATACGTTAAATGCTATTTCTCGCAAATGTTACAAGGTATTTTAATGAAATTTGGTATGTAGGTACTGCTTAATAATACCTTGTTATAACCAAAAAGTGGGCGGTATCGAAGGAGTACCACGCCCCCTTTTTAAACATTGAACATTTTGATTCAATATTACGCAAAAACGACTCCAACAATTTTAATGACAGTTTAAGAGACTGTACCCCTAAAAACAAGTATTAATATGTGATATGCCGTTATATTGGGAAAACTCATGGAAGGGCGTGGCACCGCCCACAAAAATATAATACGCTATAGAAAGAAAACTTCAAAAGCAATCTTTCTGAATTTAACTGTAGGGAGTCTACTTGCTCCTCGGCACCTACAAACTGAAAGTAGGCGAAATTCGCCGGTGCGCGTGGAACCTCCCATACAAGTAAAATACATTAAATGCTATTTCTCGCAAATGGTACGTTATATTTTGATGAAATTTGGTACACGGATCTGGATCATAAATATTTATGTCATAACGAAAAGAAGCCTTTGTTCAATAATTGCCACTCCCTTTTTTATCAAAATATCAGGCACAAAAAAAAATGGAATGAACTTTTTATTCTTATATGCAGCCTTATGCACTTTTTGACGCTGAATCCGTCTTCATCAGCAGAACTGTCATTATACCTGCAGGATTTTGAAATATCCTTGCTTGAAGTTGAAGAAAACGCTGTGTTCAGTCTTACAGCGTAGCTACAAGAAAAAGTCCTTATCAAAATATCCTTTCGGATTTTTCCAATAGGACTCTTATTTTCCCAGTTATGATCCATTGATGATAAGATATTTCAGCCCCCATACAAAAGACGAAATATTTTGGATGTGTGGCATATCCCATTTATTTATTTTAGGGCATTCTATTTCACAAAAAAAAAATTTTAGTTTTTGATATTTTTCTATACCATTCGATACTTTCCGAGTTTTTTGTTATTATTATTCTCATCGGTTAATTTATCATTTTGAAAGTATAACCATTAGAGGTGAAAAAGTACGAGTTTCATAACAAAAAATAGCTATGAATAAAAACATCGACTAAAATAATAAGATCAGATTGTTGACCGAGCTGGGATCGGTCTCCAGGTACTATGTATTAACGGAGACTTATTTTATATATAAGTGTGAGAAGTCGATGTCAAATACGTAGTGCGTGAACGTGAAGTTGGATTTGTTGGAGTTGGTAGTTTGAACTCAATTGCACTCCTTAAAGTCAAGCAAACATCTTCCACTTCTGGTTTTATAAAAACCCAATTTAGTGGTGAAACTCTTCTCAAATAACTGATCTTGTATGAAGTATAGCTAATTACTTCTACAACTTCACCTACATAAAAAAATGGGTTTTTGGATTTTTCGCCAAATTTCCCAAGGACAATATATAAGTATAAAGTACAATTTCCAACAACACCCCTAATGAAAACATCAACAAAAAATGTTAGGTAAGACCCAGTTTGGTAGAAATTTCGTTGGTCTGGATTTTGGGTAACACCTTCGTCAAGACATCTGCAGCGCTTTCACATAATGGGGCGTACTTCAAATCAATTTGATAATTATTAAAAACTTTGCACACATGATGAACTTTGATGTCAAAATGTTAATTTCGGGAATTCATCCATCCAGATTTTCAAATTAAAATAAGTGGTAGAGGTCCTGGAAAGCATCTATTCAAAAATCTTGTGTTGTAGATCGGAAGTCGGAATTTCTATCTGGTTTCCGATATCAGAAATAGCGTATTTAACTTTTTTCATCGCCATCGCGTCTGTTCGTCTTCATTTTATAGTGTGTACCATATCTTTAAAAAGATAACACTAGAAAATCTTCTAAAATACACAAACACATATGTTTGGACGAACGTCAAATGTGCCCCTTCGGCCAAAGTCAAATGTGCCCCAAAATCTCTTGGAGAATTAAAAATATTTTAAAATTTAAATTATTTGACCTTGATAAAAAACACTTTTATTCTATTAATTATAAAGTTTAGTGCTATCAAATTTTCATACTTACTTTTAAAAAACAATACAACTTTATTTGTAAAACCCTTACGAACAAGAAGTCGAAAATTACAAAAAAATACACAAAAAGTTTAAAAAGCGTATTTGCGCTGGAGGAGTTGAAAGAGAACTGCCAAAGTTCATTACGTTGCTTCCACTTTAATTAGTTATGTTTCTGCATTTCAGGTTTTTGGTTCGAACGGCGTGTTCACACCGAAAATGGCAAAGTCAAATGTGCCCCGGTGTCAAATGTACCCCAGTTTACCCTACTGTTACTATTCCAGCATGTTTCACTCCAAACGCACTACAGCCAAGAACACTTTCTTTGTCATATCAAATTATTTTTCCTTGAAAACTTCAGGGGTGGTTCTGTAGTTTACAGACTTCATACGTTCAACGATGAGCATGCGCTGAATACTCAAAACCTTTAATGAGGTACACACAGAGAGCTGTGAATACACAATTAAAACGAAGGTGGCAAGCGAAAAAAATAAACTATTGACAGTTAATGCGGGCACCACACATTTGCCACTTTTTGCAAGCAGACAAGCGCAACAATTGAGTAGCAACTTGAAGTCGTAAAGGAAAACTTTACCGTATGGAAATAGAAAAAAATATAATAAAAAACTAGAATTATGAGGATACTCCCTTGAAAATTAAAAAGAAAAAAGTCTTTGGCTCTGCTTAGTAAATAAGTATATACTACATAAAATGTTTGGGACTTCAATTTTAGTTACACTAATCCGTGGAAGTAGATTTGAAACGGATTCAAATATTTTGAAAGGTAAGAACTACCAAGCATGAACATTATACAGATTAAAAAAAAAATATATTTTTTTGATAATCCCATCCATGATTATACCTAAAACCCGAGTTTTTTTTTAATGGGTAAGAATGGGTTAAAATATTTTACAGAAAATTTCACTATTGGTCACCAAAGATAAGAAATGCTTAAAACTAAAGAAAAATGCGTAAAAATTGCAATAAAAATTCTTTTTGAAAAAAGTTATCTAACAGACCCATAAAACAGGAGGTAATTATTTAAGATGTTCCAGGTAAATGTTTCTTGTGTGTTTTCATAATGACCTTTAGAATGCAAGATTCATCCAAACCATTCATTCAAACCAATATATGGTTAATGTTAAGTTTGAGACATTAATTGTATACCCTACACGCAGGTTATATTCACGTTGCCCTTCCGTTTGTAACGCAGAGAAGGAGGCATAGCAGGCATAGAAAAGTATGTAGTTATTTTTGATAAACGTCACCTCCTGAGTCGACATAACTTTGTCAGTCTGGCTGCCTGTCTGAGAAAATATTTTTCACGAGAAAACTAAAAAACTATTTCGATGAAATTTGATACACTGCCTTCGTTTGCTCGTGGGATTGAAAATTAAATTTATTAAAAAATATTCAAAATGCTATATTAAGAGCATTTTTAACGATAACGCAACCAAAATTCACACAAATTTTAGGTATAGTAATTACAAGCTCTGAACAAAAACAAGGTGAATTCGGACAAGGGGGTGAGGATCCGCTCATATAAGCATAAGATACAGAGTTCTATGCTGAAAATGTAAGATCTGGTCGAGAACTTGGATGATTCAGACAAGAGAGCATGGCACCTCCTATACACTCAAAGTTTTCCAAATGCTATAGTGCAACTGATTTTTGAGGTAATTAAATAAAATTTAGCATAGATACTCGGAATAGTTGATGGAAGCTCTGGACAATTCTGAGCATTTTTTGCCTGATACACTTTTTTCGTAAGACGCCTTGGTTTTGAATAAAAACCTTTTTTTTATTTTATTTCTTTTTTTTACTATAGTGCTATGTGTTTACCTTTCTCTGACCCTAAAAAAGTTATTGGCAAAAAAACATTTCGCGGTTTTTCCCTCTTAAATGACCCGTGAACATCTCACATCCTTTTTGGTTTCTTTTTTACGACCTATATTCAAGTTTTACACCCAAAATACTAAATCAAAAATTTAACAGAAAAAGTAATGATACGCACCCAATAGCCTAAAAACTACCTCTGACGCAGCACTGTGATCTTTTGTACTCGTAACTTCGCATGTACTTTTTATGTGCATTTAAGTGATTATCGGTTGGTGTTGTTGTTGGTGCTAAATATGTAGAACAAACGTATTGTTCTCGCACCTCTCAGCCCATTCTAAAGAACATGTAGCAATGCTTCACTTCACAAATTTTACCACCGTCGTATTGTCTTTTTGCTTTTCTTCTTTGAAAATTTTGAATTGTGTTTTTATTTTTCCAGCCACTATTTTTATGGTTTCATTTTTTCACAAGAGTCCCTGACGATCGAAGACGATCAAGGCATTGCACTGACGCTCTGTCTAGGGAGGGAAAGGCTGCAACAACAGTAGGCAGGAATGAAGCGATATTGACAAATCGTGCTGATGTTGAACTTTGTGCGATTTTCCCAAGAACGAGGCGCGACTCGGCTAGACGACGAGACCGACCAAGAAGGTTGGTTGGTTGGCTCTTCGGCTGGCTGAAAAACAGTAAGACAAATTCAGAGACGGGCAAACAGTACCTTCAGAGTGAACGAACGAACACTTAACGGATGTTTTACGATACCAAGTTTGTTATTTTAGTGGTAATAGTAGTATTTTGTAGTAGTAGTATTAGAAATAGTAGTTGCTCTCCTTCTTTGTTTGGTGTAGGCCTGCAATGATTTTTCACATTGGGTGAAGCACAAGAAAAACAATAACATTATAGCAGCAATGAAAATCAACTACTTTGATTCAATATTAAAAGCATTAGAATAAAAAATCTCACATTAGCGCACATTCTTTTGCAACATCAAAAAAAAAATTCGGTTTTCTCATCTACACAGTAAATAATGATGGTTTACTTTTGATTCCATTCGGTATTGATTTTAAAGGTACATTAAGCTAGCAGAGCGAAAATGGCAGAACTGAATGGCAGAATTATAGGGTAATTTTGGGCCCCAACGCCGAATTTTAGGCTCCTCGTTTTTTTAAAAAAAAAAAAAATAGCTCTGTTAGCTTAAGTTTAAACCAGCAGAGCTATTTCGAGAAAACACATACGGGACGTATATTGAACTAAAGTAAGTAGTCAATAATTATAGGCTAATTAAAGGCTATTTAAATGCCCAATCGCCAAATAAAAAGCTTTCCATTAAAAAAAAAAAAGATTCTGCTAGGTTAAGTTTAAGCTAGCAGAGCGATTTCGAAAAAAAAAAATTTGTACTAAAGAAAGTATTCAATAATTATAGGCTAATTAAAGGCTATTTTAATGCCCTATCGCCAAAAGAAAAGCTTTTCATTTAAAAAAAAAATGGACCAAATCAATTTTCTTGAAATAAGGAACTTTGAATAACAACAATTCCAGACAAAAAAAAAAACAACAACCCCAACAACAACAACTTTACAACAACAACAAATTTACTACTACTACAACAACAGTAATTTTACTTAAAAGTAGGGGTAAGTGGGCGGCCTGCGGCCGCTGCTCAGGATTTAAGCCCATCAGACATCCAACACTGGCTTAGCGCGTATCAGTCTATATTATATCCAACAAATAGTTTTTTTGCTAGTCAAATTGCGCGCGCAATTTTTAATAAAAACTTTTATTTTTTTTAAATAATAAGTAGCTACTGAGCTTGTTTGAAACTAATGGCATCAAAGTTTAAATTAAGCTTGGAGATACCTTTTAGTTTCAAAATTTTAGAAATTTTATTTATCAGAAGAACATAAAAAAAAGAACGAGAGCAAAATAAAAAAAAAGTTTTTTTTTTCGATTGTTCAAATACAAATTTCACACAACCACGTCAATAATCTCAATAGGCGAATGAGCTACAGACTTCGTAATTTATCTACATAAGTATAATATCTTGTACCCTTGGTTCGAATCTCGGTGTGGATGGTTTGTTTTTTTTTTCAATTATTAGCACTAAGGAACAATAATATGACGATAATATGAAAATCGGTATGGAGATAGGATTGGCACTAAGGAACGATAACATAACCATTATGTTTTCAATGGGCTTTACCACGCCCCTATATGGAAAAAACGCTCTCAGGGTTAGCACTAAGGAACGATAGCATGATTGATTTTTATGAATTTTGGTATGGGCATAAAATGAACGGGACAGAAAGGTATCAAAAACTGTTTGCTCTTTAGAAGGAGTTACACGCCTCTTAATGGAAAACACGATATTGCAACTTAGCTGCTGCACCGATGCAGATAACCTTAACCCTAAGGAACAATATTAAAAGCTTTTTGTGTCTTATCAACCAAGGAAGAGTATAAAAACTTTTTGCTTTATTTTATGGTCAAATCGAAATGGTTGAATTTCGGCCACAAGGCGAACTTAAGTAGTTATAAAAATTGAAAATTTGAAGAAACGAAGACTCGGATATGTAATTGAAGTGATTGCCGTGATTGTTTATGAAGCAATGCATGCGTTAAAACAAAGTACACTGAAAAATTTATTTATATTTTTTGACAGAGTTATATAGTATGTAATATGCATACATATTATGAATGGGTTATTTTGAAAGTGGAACAAGTCCATTTTTTCATGAACTGAGATATGTAAGAGTTTGCGTACGACTAAATTTAAAAATATTGGTAAGCGCCCTTAAACTGGTGTTATGCTGTTAAAATTTTTACAAGTGTAATAGAAAACATTCGAGTTTTTGTGCTCTGAATGAACTTGTTCTACTTTCACTTATAACAAATTGAGAAATTTGATATACTTTTGTACGACTGATTTCATTTTCAGTCACAAGATATTTTGTAAATAAAGGCAAAGGAAAATTTTATATATTGTTAAGTTTTTTTGATTCTGGAAACTTTTTCGATGTTTTTCAATACTTTTCGATAATTTATAATTCTTGCCAAATTTTTCGATATTTTTTGATAACTTCAGGATCCAAACGATTCTTTTCAGTATTTTTCGATGATTTCTGATTCTTACCGAATTTTTTCAATGGTATCGATACGTAAGCAATGATTTATTCAAATTCTGTAGGCTTTTTGATATTTTTCGAAAAACACTGAAAAAATCAGCTACAATCCTGTAATAATCGAAAAATATGGAAAAAGAGTGCAGAAATCGGAATTAATCGAAAAGCATCAAAATATATCAAAAATTGGGAAAAATCATATCGAAATTATTCGCAAATGCTAAAAAAATTGGCAAGGGCCATATATTGTCGAAAAACATCGAAAAAGCCACAAGGAATCCGAAAAAATTTAGCAACATAACAATTTCCTTTTGCCTTTATTCACGGAATATTTTGTGACTAAAACTGGAATAAGTCATACAAAACTATATCAAATTTCTCAATTTGTTATAAATGAAAGTGGAATAAGCCCACTCAGAGCACAAAAACTTGACTATTTCCTAATACACTTTAAAAATTTTTACAGCATAACAAAATTTGATAAATTTACTTTTTATACCTTCTACACTAGCTTAATAGCACTAACCAATATTTTATAATTGATTTAAAACCAAAACCTTCTATGAAACAGTAGTTGAAAAAATGGACTTATTCCACTTTCAAAAAAGCATTTTTGTAAAAATGTTTTACATGAAAAATTCTTTGAGTAATTGAAATCGTGATCTATAGTAATGAGCCTGTAATTTTGAATATAAAAAGAGGACAAATATAGGTAACAATTACCACCATAAACTTAAATTTTCTTAAATTGGACTTCTTCCACTTTCAAATAAGCCCATTCATATAATGATATAGTATATAAAAAAGGGGAAGACGAAGGCCACCACCCCGGACGGTACGCTCTAGGGGGTAACAGAATTGGGTTTTAGAAGGCAGCAAAATCAGTTTTTCAAAGCGATATTGTACTATATGACTTAGATGAGTAAATTGAGAACATTTTTTTATTTATACAAATTGTTTCCTCCAGAGCGACGACAATATCATTGCTACGACATTAGTGCTGATGGGTTGGCGTGTGATTTCATACATAGTAAACATATCATATGAGCAACATTTTATACACCGGAAACGTTATTTATTGCAAATACGGGAAAAATTTATTTTTTTCACAATCCAACACAGTAAAGCAGTATTTACAACCTGCACTTGAGCTAGGTGACGATCCAAAAACTCTCCATTTATGCATTATGTTATTTAAGGACGGCCCCTATAAAAGAAAGATCGAAAAAACTACAGCAGTTAGACAAAAATTAAACAACCAACCTTGTCAAAGAATCAACATCCTTATTGTCGTACTAAACACCAAATTTATTATTTGCTGGAAAAATAAATCACCATTTTGTTTTTACAGTGTACTTTAATACTGAACTCTTATCATAAAAAAAATATCCAAACACTTGCGAGAGATTAGAATTTCAAAAGATTCCTTGTGGTTCCCATGGAATCTTTTTTTGCACATCCTGTTGCATAGATCTGCACACCAAGTGCCATCAAGTCGTGTGTCATACTGTTGCACGAACTTGGCTCAGCAGTGCAGTGAGGTTTTGAAGGGTTTTGGGTGGGTAAGAAACAGCAACTGCGTCCAAGTTGTCGCGCAGAGTTAAATTTTTTTTTTTTTTTTTGTTTATTTGTTTGTTTAGAGAAACCATAAAACATCATCAGCAACAAATAGAAGGCTGAAGACTGAGTGCAAAAAGAACTGAATTAAAGTACTGGTTAAAAGAAAACACAACAGAAATCTTCCTTTAGATGCCCTGAAGTTAAATATTAAACTAGTGCCAAAGAGGAACTAGTTGTGCAGCAGTTCAAAAAGGAACCAGCATGGAGCATCAAAAACATCAAAATATAAGTAAACATTAAGGGCAATTGAGGAGTGGACTTACCAAAGGTGCTAATGTAATGCCACACATAATGCCATAATAATCGGTTATTTGACCGATATTACTTTTTGAACATAATGCCATTAATTCCACAACATCAAGTAAACTCTTCGTGAAAACAGAAAACAATTTAAATCAACTCATATTACGACATTCTTTTGTTTCGTATAACCTTTGGTGCGTCCACTCCTCAATTGTCTCTATACTGCTTGAAAGGTAATGAGTACGGGAATAATATTCTCTAGACTGATGGTTGTCTTTTCGTAGGACACCAACATTTAAAAATCATCAGTCGGTTATGGTGGAACTAGCACCAGTTCTATTTGGAACTAGTCATGCGCTATTCCGAGTAACTGCAAGGTTTTTCTACTGACTTTTAATTCAAACGATCAAAGTTGACTCCTCTCAATGAGTGGCTGAATAGAGAAGGATGTGAACTGGCTGGCGGTAGACGATGATTTGAGAGGCTTTCTTTGGGGATCGTGTGCACACGTTTACATGGATTTAGGTCCCTTTTGTTGTTAGTACGGTGCGGAGGGGATAGTAAGTGCTATTGGCACATAAGCGATAGCTGCAACAATAACAACAACAACTACTACTCGTAGAACACGACAACAAAAACAAGATATTCAACGCTGATGTGATCGTGATGTTGCGGTAACTTTCATTTGCCACTCAATGACCGATGTTCTCACAATGTTCGACATGCGATATCACATAAAATAAAACATTTTGGCACACGAAAAGCAACAGCAACAACAGCAACAGCAACATGTATTTATATTTGTTGTCTTTATAATGGCTATAAATATGTATAAATATTTGTAAGATGTACATACCATAAAAATATGTAGACAATTAACAATGTGTCAAGGGCAAATTGAATGTATTATGTTGATGAGCCCTTAAATTGGGAAAAAAGCTGCAAAAAGATTTCGTATGGGTAGGAGGTCAATGTCAAAGGCTGAACCGATTAAGTTATTCAAGGTCATTTGAAAATTTGAAAGGATTATTACTTTGTTTTTTTTAGTTTTTTTTTTTTGGGGAAATGTAGCTTTTACCAAAAACTTTATGTACGTTTATGTTCCTGCGCTGGTGATCTCTTTACAAAACTAGGCTGAAACAATAATCAAAATCGCAAGTCGATTTTGCGATTTTTGGCCAGCTTCTACTTCGATTGGTACCAACCAGTGTGGCACATCCAAATTTTTGGAGTTTACGGCAAACCAATAATTGAACTAGTTATTAATGTGGATAAACAACAAAAGTCGTTCTACATAACTCCAGGTTAGAAAGAGATAGAACAAAACGGATAAAAGATTTAGAAAGAGCGTTTCTGAAAACATAAAACTGCGTCCTCAGTTGAAAATGCGTGTTTTGGCGTGATATCTATGTATATTCTTTAAATTTGTAGATGACTTAACGCGAAATTCCTTTATATACCCTACACTCAGAGTACATTCACTTTGTACTTCTGTTTGTATCGCGGAGAAGAAGGCGTAGTATGGAAAAGTTTATATGTACATATATTCTTGATCAGCGTCACCTATTGAGTCGATGTAGCAATGTCCGTCTGTCTGTCCATGTAAGTATATCTTGGGAAAACTAAGGAAGTTAATTAGATGAAATACTGGATTCATCGTAAAAGTTGCTCTGGAGATTGAAAATGAGCGACATCGATTAACGAACATACCTACCGTCCATAAAAAGTAATCATTTCAAAAGCTATATTTCGAGCATTATGCACAGAAATGCACAAAAAATAGTGAACTCAGACATGTTGCATCTCCCATACAAACTAATATTTTAAAATGCTGCAGTGAAACCTCTATTTGAAATAATGCAACTAAAATTCACACAAACACTAAGGATTGTTAGTGCCAGCTTAGCACAAAGCCAGATAAATTTAAGCAAAAGAGCGTGTGTAGCGTATTTGATTTTTTGCCAAGCCAATGATGGCACCTTTACCAGCTGAATTTTAAATACAGATATCAGTTTATACTCACTGAGCTTGATCTTGACTGAAAAATCGATAAACCTCGTTATTAAAGTTTGCTACATGTGACCTTTTACTAATTGCAGTTAAATTTCTAAACAGCACCAACACAAACAAGAGAAGCAACAAAAATACTTACTAATTGTTAGACATATACAAAGCTTGTTTTTAGCATCATGTCGATTTAAAAAAAAAGCCGAAAAAACTAAAAACCGAATTTGGCCTCTGCAGTTTAACTACCAGCCGAACAGAAATTCCTCCATGTGCCACATTGTGGTGTTCTTGCAATTAGTGCATGAAAGCCTAAGTAATGCAACCAATGCGAGCAATACCAACGTATTGTTCATATTGACTGAAAGCTTTGCAAACAATTAAATAACTTAAGTTTTCAAGAAAAAAAGCTGAGATTTTTAAAATTTTTCCATTTCAAAAAAAAATATTTTAATAAAGTCAATAGCTCTCAAAACCATGCACGCCAGACAACAAATGCGAAATTTATTCTGCCACTACGCTCTCTCTAGGACAATACATTGATTTATTACGCATTTAAATTTAAATTGCCAAATGATTTTCACTATGAAGAGCTAAGTAAATCTCAAATTTTGTCCTGCCCAACTTTCAAACTGGCTGCAATTTGGAATACATAGGATTCTAGCAAACTACGCAAATGCTAATTTTGTATGCCAATATGAAGGTATTGGGGCCACACACCAAATAGTAATTGCCACCAAAATTTATAGCAACTGTGAACTTCAATGCGGCAACAATTGCAGCAAATACCCGTAGAATCAGCTTTTACTTATGAAGTGTGAACAAGATCTCGAACCCAATGATGTGCGGTGATCCAAAGATTTCAAAGAAAAACAGAATACTCGTAGCAAGAGAATGTAAATATGAATGACTGCAATTCCGAATTGTAGAATATGTTACGACACCCACATTTATGTACACTAAAAGAAATAAACTTTTTCATACAAATATTGGTTGATGTGAATAGTGAATAAACAAAGCATCCCAATGTGCACAAAAACGGATGAGGATCCGTTTCGAATCCATTACGAGTTCATAAAGGTATAAAAAACGTAATCCGCGGTAACGGATCCTTTCGAACCCGTAACGTACATTAAAAACAAATTCAAAACGCTTTGTTTAGATAAAAAAAAAACATTTTGAAGCGCTTATTAGCGAATAAAAAGAAATTAAATTCCGCAGTGCGGGCCCGTTTCGAATCCGAAACTTATGTAAAAACGAATTCAAAACGGATTTGCTTTTAAATATGTTAATGCTGTATATTTACAGAAAAAAACCGTTTTAATGCACCTATTAGCAATTAAAAAATAATAAAAAGAAAAAAAAGGAAGAAAAATAAAGGGTAAAAATCCACCTCTGGTAGGATTCGAACCTGGGCAAATCCGTTTCGATTCCGTAAATACTTCAAATACGAACTCAAAACGGATTTGCTTTATTTAATTTTTATGATAAAAAAAATATTTTTGATTTGTTTTTTTTTTTATTTTATTGCCTGAGTTCGACTCCCGGCCGGGCTAGTAATTTTTTATTTTTTTTGTTATTTTGTTTTTTTTTTAATTAAATATAAGCGCTTCACTCTGTTTTCTTCTTTTTTTATAAGCAGCATTAACATTATTAAAAGCGAATCCGTTTTGAATTCGTTTTTGATGTACGTTACAGGTTCGAAACGGATCCATAAAAGAAGAAAAAACGATTCGTTTTTTTTTTAGGAATCCTTCCCGCAAACGGATCAGTAACGGATACGTAACGGATTCCGTAACGGATAAAAAGAACGAAAATATGAACCCGTTTCGGATCCGAAACGAGTCCGTTTGGCACCTGAAACGTACATCAAAAACGAATTCAAAACGGATTCGCTTTTAATAATGTTAATGCTGCTTATAAAAAAAAAGAAAAATGGTGAAACGCTTGTTTTTAATTAAAAAAAACAAAATAAAAAAAAAAAAAAAAACTAGCCCCGGCCGGGAGGCGAATCCGTTTTGAATTCGTTTTTACATACATTTCGGATTCGAAACGAGTCCGTACTGAGGAATTGTCTGGGCTCGAATCCTACCATAGGCGGATCGATAAATTTTTTTTCTTTTTATTTACCCAATGTGCACAAAATCGGATGAGGATCCGTTTCGAATCCATTACGAGTTCATAAAGGTATAAAAAACGTTATCCGCGGCAACGGATCCATTTCGAACCCGTAACGTACATCAAAAACGAATTCAAAACGCTTTGTTTAGATAAAAAAAAAAAGTTTTTGAAGCGCTTATTAGCGAATAAAAAAAAATTAAACTCCGCAGTGCGGGCCCGTTTCGAATCCGAAACTTATGTAAAAACGAATTCAAAACGGATTTGCTTTTAAATATGTTAATGTTGTATATTTACAGAAAAAAACCGTTTTGATGCGCCTATTAGCAATTAAAAAATAATAAAAAGAAAAAAAAGGAAGAAAAACAAAGGGTTAAAATCTACCTCTGGTAGGATTCGAACCTGGGCAAATCCGTTTCGATTCCGTAAATACTTCAAATACGAACTCAAAACGGATTTGCTTTATTTAATTTTTATGATAAAAAAAATATTTTTGATTTGTTTTTTTTTTTTTCTTTTTATTTTATTGCGTATGATTTTTTGTAAACTTTTCAAACTCCCCAGTGTGCCAAACGGACTAGTTTCGGATCCGTAACGGAT